>VBVR01000982.1:0-27053 GCA_011638315.1 Tetramorium parvispinum | reverse complement strand
ATGAATAGACATCGTGAGACCTATCAGACTTACCAGACTCCGAGATATATATATTTTTTTTTTCAATGCATGTCTTTCTTCATGCAATATATATATATATATATATATATATATATGTCGCAGTGTTAACGACATCACTACGGTAGGCGAGATTTCGAGCAATTAACCGAGTTTAAATTTGCACGGGTAACCAGTCTAATCTTTTCTTCTAAGTAGCTGCTACTGCTTTTAATAAAGCAATCGTACGTTTTATCGACGGAGGCATTCGTTTTATCGATCACTTTTCCAGATGAGAAGACATTAGCTCTTTGTAAACATACATATAATTTTTGATCGACCAGAAATTTTCGCCATGTAAAACGCCATATTCTGCGTGAAGCCACGTCGATTATCGGTGCTGAAAAACGACGAGCTATTTTTTGCTCGCGTTCCTCGCACCTCGATGAACGAGAACCACTTTTCCGAGTCGATGAAGGTTTAGTTTATCGAACGAAAAATTTCACGACGTGTTAAACGGTTATCAGGCGGGCTTCTGTGCCATTTTTCTCTCTCTCCGGTGACCAGCGTCCCGGATGGTATTTTCGAAAGCTCTTCTCTTCTGACCCTTCGAACTTTTAAGTTCCCGCTCGGTGCAGTTTATTCGAGTTGAGCGAAGAACGAGAGACGATGTAAAGAAATTTTGAGGGACATTTCAAAGGTTGCGACGACAGCTCCGCCGTATTGCTAACGATGATATTCCGTTTTTCGATGCTTTTTGAAGGACGGCGTGGACTCGGCCGGAATAAACTGTAGGAATGCTTTGATCGGCCTTCCTATAGAGAGTCGTCGGCACTTTGAATACAGCGATGCCGATATACCGGGATTGATCGAGAGTTAGTCGCCTCAAACGAGCGTCTATTGCTGTGAGAAAGAGCGATGGTTAGCGCGGAGAACTTTCAAACTCGGTGGTGCACGATTTACGTAGTAACGTTTCTGACGGTATTTATGAGTTTCTGCTATAATCCTAGCTTGCGCTATTCCCTTTGTCCGGCGCGCTTTAAGTAGAGTTCGCATAAAGATCTCATTATTGCAAGTCCATTTCTAAAGCAGGATAATCGTATTAATCCCAAACTTTTGTATCCCAGCCTTTGCGAGCAATCTCCGAGAAATTTCCACAAAATGAGTAATCATCGCGCATATTTCATTGCTTGAAATACACCATTTGACAAAACAATTGTAATATTAATTAAAAAGATACTTCCTGGGAATTATTTATGACACTGAATTTAAATCTTACGTACTCATCAATCATTATGCGTGAGTTTACTGATTCTACTCAATGTAATCCATCTCCATTTTCCATCGTTTGCCGTTGTACAGCCAGCACGTATAGAGATCGAAATCCAATACCAGGGTTCCCGCCGGGAGTTCGCGGAGGAGCTACCTCAATACATCGGGATATCGGCATCATCATAATAAACAGGGGTCCTTGAACCCTTGGACCGCTTGGGAGAGGGAAAATGCAATAGCTCCAACTATCGGGCAGACTTTGAGATTTTTTAACACACCGAAAGTTCGCTATTCTCTATTTCTCGCCTATCGCTAGTTTCCTTTTTCTTCCCGATGAGAGAGAATCATCGATGCGCACGGGAAACTTCGCCGTTAAACCGATCTTATCGATTCAATGGAAGACGGTAGCATCCGTCGCCAGTTCGATGTCGCCGGGCATAAAGCAAACTTTATAATGCGCATTATCATTGCTATATTAATACCGGTCGCCGTATAAACGCCTCGCCGTGATTCCACCGCCGACAGAAACTTTCCGCTTGTCGCTTCCGCGCGAGTGCGATTCGCACTGTAGGTATTAATAATTCGTCCTGGCGGATAGCGGCGGCGCTCACGGCTTTCCTGCTCCTGTTCCTTGACGTCAGGGGCACGCCAAGATTCTGTCTCCAGCTCCTCCCGCCTGTCATCTCTTGCGATAAACTTTCATCCTGCGGCGCGCCATTTTCGTGCGGCCGCGCACACCACCCCGTCGTCGTCGTGACGACGGTTATCGGTTTCACGGAGGTGGTCCGCCTGACGAAAATTTCATGGCAGAGGAAACGTGCACAGAGGCGTACACGCGCGCTGCCCAGGGAGTTAATTATGCGCGAAAACATATTATCGAAGGAATTATCGGATGCAAGGCCAAACTTTAGAGAGTTGCTCTGGCAACGGCGCGGCGAAGTCGCTGCTGTTCCTCCGCAGGGTTAATGCGCCACATAGAATAAATCATTAACACGAATGACCTGTTCTCATCGGGTTTACAGGCAGCGGGAATAATTGGGAGAAGTAGCCCGAACAGATTATTGAATCTTGGATGCTTATTCATGGAAAGGCAAGACCATCAATTGCTAATTTCTTAAACATAAATACTTCTTATTAGGAATAGCAAATATAACATATGAACATGTATATATGCAGACTTTTATAAGGCGATAAAAACTTTTTTTGGTTACACAAACCGACTAACATTTAAACGGGAAGATGTAAACTAGAGATAGTAAATTATATACGTGCCGACTTGTAGTAAAATAATAATCCAAAGCTCCAGAATTTTTATCAGTAAAAAATTTACATTAGTTTGAAGTTCATTAACGTATAATCTGCTAATTACATCTCGCGATTCTGCTGCTAATAATTCTCGAGACCTTCTGGATAGAAAAAAAAAACGTTACACCACGATAAGTAAGGTGCTTTCAGCATAAATATTGCAGTATTTGTATTATTGTTATCTTACGACTGCATTAATAATTAAAATAAATTTACATTAATCCAAGGCGAACAACAAGTTTCAAAGAATGCAATACTTATGCTTGGATGAGTTTGAATTTGTTCATTACTGAAATCTAGACAGCTCATTCATTCAAGACATGAAATACTAAGAGAAATTAATTAATATTCGTTCTAATTAAAGATATTCTTCCATTATTATCTTAACACTTTGTAACACTTGTAATTTTACCAATGGTATAAATTAACAGCTCTTATTAGCTTTTGAGGAATAATGGAGTACCCATAAAATGAAGGAATAAGAGATCTTGAATTTGAGTGTTCAATTAAATTCGAACAACAATCGTCGGTGTCTCGTAATTTTTGGAAACAAAAGTCGATTGTTAAACTTGCATTATAGTTCTTGAGAAAAACGATCTCTTATCTCGAAGCTATCTTTACTCATTATTTTCATTCCTAAAGTGCTGATACGTCCGATATCAACCCGTACGAGTTAATTTAAAACTTCTATCTCTCAACGAGAGAGAAAGAGAAGGAATATTTTATTCTGGCTTTTAGAGTTTTATGTGTTTGCGGGACGAAGGGCCAAATGACTTTACAGAGTTAATAATGCCCGAGCGATGATTAAATTCTCTTAAATTCATCGTATTATTAATGGCCATATGTTCGCAACGACAGTGGGATTCTGGAAAATCCGCGTTGCATGATAATCACGTGCGTGGTTTATCTTATCACCCTCGCGTACTCGACGTCGTCCGGAACATCGTGAATGCTTTCGAATATGATTTATGGTGATGATCATTCTTTCTCCCTCTCTTAAAATATTCGATAAAGCCCCTACTTCGTGTAGTCGTGCCTCTGAATTTTATCGAAAATGTATAATCGATAATTCGTGGACCGGAATTGGCGCGGTGATTCATATGTTGCGACGATGATGCATACGATATTTCATGCATAACGCGAACCTCTCGATTTGCTGTGGTGGAATACCGTGAAAATATCTCTTTCAAGCGTATATCAAAAGCGGTTTAACAATTTATTAAACTCTCCGTCTCTCTCTCTCTCTTTCTCTCTACCTACATTAATTGATTCCGTAGAACTCGAAACGTTCTCCGATTTGCTTCATTAAACACCTCACGTTCGCGCCAGCTGCGCATGTACCTTCAGCCTGGCGGTAGAGACTGGTGAGGGTTAATCGACTTTGCACCATCGTACCACTTCTTTCCTAAAAGTTTTTCCTTTGTGCCTCCCACAATCTTTAATTATACATTCAGAAGAGATCTCATTATGACACGCCACGAAAGAAAATGATTAATTGGACACAACTGGCGTAGGTGCATACATTACAAGGTAGCACTCGCGACCTATTATACTCGTTACATCGATTGCACTTGGCGCAAACGCACACGAAGGATGCAAGTAGCTAGATAAATACGAGTATTAACATGAATAGACATCGTGAGACCTATCAGACTTACCAGACTCCGAGATATATATATATTTTTTTTCAATGCATGTCTTTCTTCATGCAATATATATATATATATATATCCATTTAAATTGACCTAATATTTCATAATGAAATAATAATGAGTGATCGATAACGTAAAACCAACCTTCTTTGAAAGAGCGATATGAGGCGAGAATATTCCTTCGAGAATGTCTCGAGCGAATATTCTCCGAGAAATACCTTGGAAACAGCCGGGAAATCTTTTTCGAGACGAAGAGAATATTTTGAGATGAGAATAATTTTATATTGAGAATATTCTACGAATGTTGTGCACATGGCTAACTGTACTATAAAACAGATAGAGTACACGGGATGTAGGTCAACCGAAGGAACGCCGGCCAATTCACTTGTATAGGGATATCATGCGGACGAAGGGATTGGCGCTTTAGAAGGGAAATATATGTTGGTCATTTAACAGAACCTGAGCGACGCCTTGATAAGGGCGCGATAAGATATCGCGTTCACGCGTGCCGCGTAAATATTGCCTCTAATACCGGTCTGGCCTATAAATAACGTACATATGATACGCGCTCCCCGGTTTTTCTACCCCGTTTACCCTCTCTCTCTCTCTCTCTCTCTCTCTCTCTCTCTCTCTTCTGCCCGTCGTCGCGCCGGTTGCTATCGTTTTGCGTCCACTTGCACGGCACGACAGCATCGTCGCCGAAGGAAACTGCCGCAGGATGAAAAGTAAGCGGTGTGTCACGTATATACGCGTCTTCTCGGCACGTGTACGTGCTATACAAAAGCGCGTCTGTACAGGGGAAATACAGTGGAGGATGAGTTCTGAGTGTGTGTGTGTGTGTGTGTATGCTGTGCATCCTCTCGCACGCGCACGCGTGTGTGACACGATACCACGGTCTTGGCACGTATTCATACGCCAGGCGTCCATTGTCTCGAGTTATTCGAAGGTAAAAGATCGCAACTGAAGCGTTAAAGCTGACGTCATTGTTTCACTTTTCTTTCGTCGAGCGCATGTATCTGCCTACGCGCGCGTGCTTATAGCACACACGTGAGGCCGGAGCATCCTCCCGTGTATACCGTTGTGTACATCATCGGCGCCCCGAGCTATCAATTCCGCGCGATATAACTCCGATACAAACGCGCTTCGTTTTACAATACTTTCCGCCGATGCACGTTTTCCGTCGCTCAGCGCGTCGTTAACGGCGCGACAAACCGTAGAGCGATACCGTAGCGATCCGGATGTGGCCAACTGTCGGAAACACGGCTTGCGTCTCGTCGGAATTAACGCAATTATTCCGCGTGTATCGATACCGTGCACGTGCACACGCGTACATTCGCGTTTCCCACCGGGACATCCTTAAAGTCGATTTAATATCAGTATTTCTCCGTTGCATATTGGATTTCAATCGTAACTGGCCGACTGCCAAAGAGCGAGCAGATAGCTCGCCGTTTGCGTGAGTCTAATTATTTTTAAGTGAGTGGAAACAAATTTAAGAAGTTTATTTACTTGGAGAGGAAGAGAGAGGGAAAGAGAGATTTTTCGTGTGTATGCGTACACGTGTTAAATAAAACCGTATTCACCCCCCGCAGATACGAGAGAAGTGGATGTAACAGCCGATTCACCATTCTCTCGGCATTATACGTCGTCCGTGGCGTACTCTTCTGTTGCGTGACATCAGCGTTAGCTCATTCCTGCGACCGACAATTTTATAACGGTGACGAGAATATGCCCGCGGCCACAGGGCTCTCTCCCTTAATTAATCGCGCGCGATGCGAGCGCGCACAAAATAGAAAGGCGTGTCTGTCGAGCGGGGAAAAATATCTCTCGTCGCGCGAGCGAGGGAAAAAGCCCTCTATGAACTGTGACCTGCGGATACACGGCTGACCCGCTTCATCATCGCCGTGATGCACCCCCCAATCCTTGGTTGTGTGTGTGTGCTCTGCCAGCGTTGGAGCAACTGCCCGTCGCTCCTTCGCGCGAGCGAGATTAATTCTAAGGGCAGTTACTCACTCGTACAGATCCCCCCGGCTCTCGTGTAGACACTGCCTGGCATTTATTAGCACAGGTCAATGCTTCAAATCGCTACTGGCACGGCGGAGCTGCGCTCCACTTGCACGTACATTCGCGCACATACGTACGTTCTTATAGACAAGGTCGTTCCGTGACCTATCCGTTAGACTGGTTATTAAAAACAGCAACTGTCAAACCCCGGCGGATTGTAATGTATGCTCGATACTCGTTTTACTTATTCGCGTTAGCTAAATCCGTAATGCGTTTGCGGAATATGACCTTTATAAAAAGTTGATGCGAAAGTCGATAGGCGCGTAGTTTGCAACAAAAGGATATAACGCGCGGATTCAATTTTCTTTGGTGAAAATTCAATTTGAAAGTTTGCACGCGTGTGACGTAGAGCAGATAATTATCGGCGTGTGGTTGATTTTACATCGCGCATGATCTACCATATATGTCTATTTAAATCTTGTTAAGTTTAACCGATCAGAGTAATTACGTACTCCGATAATTCTCGCTATAATGTACCGTAAGTAGGTAGGATGCTGATGTGAATGATTTTTGATATGTATACAGTAAACGCAATCACGCAAAAGGATTAATCGACAGTAAATCCTCTGCTGATTATATCAATTAACTTCTACAAGTTTTGTAATTTTTTTCAAATCGAGCTCAGAGAGAGCGAGCGAGAAAGAGAAAGAGATGTGTTGTTTATGCAAAATATAAATATAAGTATTTTATGTGTGCTTTTTTCAAAGATTTGTAATATCTAATTGTTTCTCTGTTCTTTTTCTGTTGCAGTGAAGAAGGCGCGGTTTGTCTGCGAGGATGGTTCGTATATATATATATGGGAAGAATGGGAAATAATGACGATGGAAGATAGAAATTTCACTCATATCTGATCCATCGATTTGTTTCTCAATTAATTTTTTCTGATTATTAAACTTATTACGAGCGAAATATTAATACGTGTGAAACCGAGCATTCCAAATTTTGGGATGAGACAAGCCGCAGAACCGAGGTCTTTACGCTTCGCTTCTAAAGTCCGCGGACAATTTATTGCACTCCGCGATTGGAATAGTTCCAAGTTTCAGATTATGCGATTGCTCAAGCAGAATATCGTGACGTTCCGATTATACCGAAATAATTTTTCCGTGTGGAGATGTAACGTATTCTCATGGAAGATCGTGAAATATATCGAATTTAAATAAATCTAAGCCAGCACTCTACACACGTGAAAAACTTATCGTAACTTTTCCAAACTTCTTTAGCAGGAAAAATAAATCAATAATTTCAATAACATCGGCAAAACTTTGGATTTATGTCATTCATCGCATCATTCAATAATTCCTACGATGACGAACATAATCTTGACAGTCTTTACTTGTGCCCTCATATTATATCGTTTTTAAATATTCAATCGCACATCATGTGTATGTCATTGTACAGAATGGACTGATGAAGACCATTATTTCATGCAATTGTTGCAAGAATTGAAAAGCGCAACGATAACAATGTCCACGCTCCATGCGAACATAAATGCATTTAGTTTTATGAATTTATTTATTCAGTGTCCTAACTACATTTATTCATATTAACTTCCTTCTTATCGAGAACACATTTAGCTTCATTAAAATTGATCACACAGTTTTGCATTCATTGTGATATTTCGCGTCTTTCATCTATAAGAACATTTTACTGGGGTTTATTCTCACGCAAACGACATTCGATTTGTTCCATATCTGGTAGCTTCTCAGGTCAGGAGAGAGCCAGACGTTATTTTCGCTAAAATCTATTTATGTCGCGTCTAATTTTTTATTAATAATTCTCTGTCTCTTTCTCTTCCCGAGCTCAGCGGTCGGATGCTGGAACGCGAATGTATTTCGCCGGTTGCTCTGGAGACAATTTTCGTGGGTTGTAAAGTAAAATGTCGAGGGTGACGCACTACCGTGCCCGAAACATCGTGTCGCGGGTCGTAAAATCTCGTTCCCGCTTTTTGCACGACTTATCGAAGACGTGCAGCTGGGAGTGTACAGGAGGTGCCCAAGTTGTGGGCGGAACTTATTGGAATTTAACAGTTTGTCCCTCTCTCGTGCATCCATTCTTCAACACATAAAACGCACGAGAATGCGTCATCAGGATCGCTCTTAAATTGCAGATAAAACAGTTTCATTCACTGATATTACGCGATTACAAGAAGCTAAAATTACGATATCTTTTTCTTTCGAAACTAATTTGTTTCAAACGATTCTCCATTAAAAATGATAAACACGACATATTTCAATTAAAATATTTAATCTATTTTATCGTAATGATGTACTACAGTAGCATATTTCGCTCGTTGAACGTCCATATCCTTTATACGTACATCGTATTCTGTCTGACCGATTAAAAACTAGATTATCGAATTTCAGCGGATCAGTTCAACTCCTACGTAACGTTGAAGCTGCAAAACGTGAAGTCAACGACAGTCACTGTGAAAGGGGCCAATCCATGCTGGGAACAAGACTTCCTCTTGTAAGTTATCGATAATTAATTTTACGCAGACGGTCGACGTTAGACACGTTGTAGTTTGGAACTCGTAAAAATGTTGTTAAGTTAAACGAGTTTCTAGCAAATTCGAAAATCCCCTGTACCGTTACTATGGTGTTACACACTTTGAAAACACTACGAGCTATCGCGTGCGCACCGACACTAAAATATCTAGGACAGCCGGTAATTTGTGCGCATCTCGAGGAATCTGAGACTAATCATACTCTCATTTAACAGACTCTATCTTGGCGTAGACAAAATAAATCCTGTCCGTCGACCGATCCGTGAATTTGCCGAGCGAAGCCAAGAATCGCGAAAATTTCCAATAAAATCACAGAGGGAGAACGTGCTTCTTCATCATAGCTCGGCATTATCAACCCTTAACAAATCTTAACTTAACAGATCTCTCTCGTGTTTGAAATGAGAGGTTTATTTATAGTCTTTGTTTTTTGAACGGACTGTTAAATGTATTACTAAAAAAAAAAGAGAAATACAAAGAGAAGCTAAAGTAAAATTGACTTACGGATTAAAAAGGATTGTCTTGTTGTGCAATTTCGTTACTATACGGGAAGATATATCGTTCTTCATCTTGGCTCGCTCACGCAGCATTTAACGCCAGCGGGTTCTCCGTTAAAGTCTCGCTGTTAAATTTCGTTTAATCTACTTTGTACCGAAAGCATAGCTGTTTACTTTACGATGTAATATTTCTTCGCGGTCCCGCAGAAGGTTAATGGAACTTGTTTGTTACGCAGTGAAACGAATGACATGAATGCCGGGCTCGTGGTGGAGGTATGGTGCAAGGGATTCTTGTGGGACCGCTTTCTGGGCTACTACTATATTCCATTGTCAGAGGTGTCCTACATGAATGAGGTAACGAGAAATCAGTGCAACTTAAGTACAACAGAGGTACAGGATCGACAATCCGAACAGAACACGTCCGATATGTGTGACACCAACAGTAACACACAGCCAGACATCATCACTGACACGGTACACTAATTCAATACACTGCGATATTACACTTGCCCATATTTTTGCGCCGTCAGAGCAAATACAAATATGTATTAAGAGCAATTGAAACGTTCGAAGTTACGACTTCGCGATAGCAATGACAAATATTCCTTGCAGTTCACTATAATTCGATATAACCGACGACAGTCGCATTTCGCTTCGTCTATATTTGTTTTTCATCGTGAAGATATCTAGATATCGACGTACCCTAGATATCGACTATTTTTAAGGGAATCGTACACCGATTACGGTTGATGAGCAATTCTTAAGCATCCTCCGCACGTAATGATCTTTTGCAGAATCTGTTCATTCTCCGCCGGATGCGCACCCGTTATTTCCTCTCCCCGTCTTTAATGCCGTCTCCGTCTATTGTACGCGAAATGAAATTCGACGTGTGCTTGCTCATCGAACAGAATAAAAAATAATCGCTGTTTGGCACGCTAGTCATCCGTCGATTTTTAGCAGAACAAGTGGATAATTCTCCGTAACAAAAATATTCCTCTGCAAACGTCCATCACAGCTCTCTATTATAGCCGACGTGAAAATTCCGGACAATCTTTTTTTGTTTTCTATAAAGCGCTATAAATTTAAAAACGAAGAACGAGCTATAAACATAGAGAACGCGACACAATCGACGTCACGTCCAATGCGTGACCGATTGTGAGGGATGCAATTCAGCTGGTATATTATGTCGCGCATGATATATAAATTGAATTCGCGAAGGTGACGCAACACATGGTGACATGTACCAACGTCGCTTAATTCGTTGTGTGTTTTCACGAACGCAATCACGCGCAAATGTAGAGAACACACCGTACTCGAAGAATACGGTGATTAACGATATCGCGTAATTTACGTTGCTGACGTGGGCGAGCAACGCAGTTGTGATAGCAGAGACGGCTATTTATCTTTCTCTCTTTCCGTCTCTCTCTCTCTCTCTCGCTCGCTCTCTAAGATATATTTACGATGCATATTGCGTTCATAATTAGCGCGCATAATTAGATATTAATAGCAGCCGTGGGGACCCAATTTCTCTTATCGCCGCTTCCATCGGGCATGCTCTCAGGCTCTTGAAACGTAAGTTACCGGAACTTGGGGATGTCAAATCGCGTAACACAAATTACATTTCGCTTGGCGACTCGTACGGTAAATTGATGTACTTGGATAGATCTTCTCCGATTCGATCTTCTTCGATATGACAGATAGTGAGAGACTCGAGAAAAATTACGATCGGAATTCTTTTCACCCTTGTACTATTGTGATATGCCTTTTAAGACTATCGAGATTTCTTCTTGCGATTTCCTTTTTCTTTATCTTTCTGTCTTCATTTGTGAGGCATGGTTGAATGCATTTCTGCACGACGACAAAAGTGAATTCTCGCTAATTAAATTGCCCGAATGCTTCGTTTCAAGGTTGCAGGAATGAAGTAATGTAAGGTATTCATTCGGCAAAATCACCCTTTCCCTGGCGAGAATAATAACTCTTTGGAGCGCTCAGTCATTCTTTTAAATGACCAGACAGGAGTCACTCATGCGCGACCTGGAAACGAAAAAGCAATTCTCCTTTTCTTTTACTTCTCTTCTCCGGTTGTTATTCAAATTCTCAGAGGACCGCCCGAATGCCTTAAAGTCGATTTCCCGTTGTCCTCTTTATGACAGCACGATCTCTCATTATCAGTATCATAAATCGGATTAAAATTTTTTTCTACAAAAAGATATTCCAGTTGTGATATGCGCGACGGTTTTTTAAGTTGGTTCATTAGAATTTTAGCGAAGTTATATTTTTAATGAACCAAATAATTTGTGGAAAAATATATGTCAATAAATACAAGTCAATAAACCTACAAAAAGTGGCAACGTTTACCGATGCTATATACATATATACATATGTACATACATATATAGCATCGAAAAACAAGTAGAAGAAAACGGCTAAAGTCAGACCTAGCTTGTTTGCTTTTCCCACACGAAATGAATTTACAGCATCTTTCGGAGAAACGGTCAAATCAAATTAGAAAATTGCATTATAGATATTAGATTAATTTTATCATATGTGAGAATGTATCTCTATGTAGTTTCGTGTTCATTTAATAATTCTTCGCAAGTATCTCTTTCGTGGAACTATCGTCTTTTTTACACTCGAAAGATTACCCGAAAAGGTACTTGACGCTGTGTTTGATTACACAACTTTACTTCCTCAATAAAACCCCTAATAGAAAGATCCGCAGCTTTGCTAAAGATTCAAACTCGCGTTTATACGATTTCTCTACGTTCGAACGAGGTTGAAATCACGCCCGGCCGTCGTTCTCGACCACGACATCGCCATCACCATCGGCAATACCGGATCCTCATCCGCTCACCGTGACGTCACTTGGCGCTCGGCCAAATCGCGACGCTCAATGAAACGTTCGGGGTAGCCAGGTCGCCGAGTGGGCGATGTGGTCGACGTGGGTTTACGACGACGACACTGTGCTACTGCGTGCACACACGTGCAAGCGAGCAGCTCTGGGAAAGGCAACGACCTTGACGAAATATTCAGCTGATTCTCGCGCTTTTTCTTCGCTCGGAAGAAGCCTGACACGACGGCATTTATCGAACGACTCTCGAGAAGAGAGATCTCGTACTAACGATCTCTCATTCACACCTACGAAATCGAGTATTTTGCGCGACACACAATTTTTATATTCCTTATACCTACGTATCTGTTATGTTTTCGCCTCCCCATGAGAAACTACGGAAGTTGTTCTTCGGTACACAAGTGCAAAAGTTGATGACCAGTTGATGATCTATGATCCGCAGTCGCGAGCACAAAAGCGACGCTGTCGTCCTTTATTCCGCGACGAGAGATGCGTTAAGGCGTTCTCTCTCTCTCTCTCTCTCGGCGAGGCGCTTTCGTTCGGCTTTTCGCTTTAAACCGTACGATTGCGGCAACAATGGGTGAATCCACAAATCACGCTGTAAATCGTTCTTCCACGCTTCTGAACGATCGACGTACCGTGCGCTCTAGCAGCGGCGACATTCTCAGAGATAAAGCGTCGATGCAGAAAAGGGAGAAAAAGAGATGGTAAATGTATGCGCGCGCGAGCGTGTGTGTAAAAAGGATAAAAGAGGCCAACGTGAGGAAGTGACAAGTCACGTGAGGAAGTCGCGAGGAGCGACAGGGACTCGGTCGAGAGTGGATGAAAGATGACGAACGGGAGAGATGATGAAGACGATATGTAAGCGCATACTTGACAACGACGGCGGCGGCGGCGGCGGCGAAAAACACGGACGTGAAACACGACGGAGGGAGAGGTAAACGAGCCTCGAAGTACCAATACGCGAGGTCAGATTGCTTTCCCTTCGTGTTGCGGAGAGGACGATCTGGGTCAGCTGCGGCTTAAAATATTCATAAAGCGGCACGCGAGATCTGCACACGGCCCGATTCGATACGCATTGGAAATACACCTGCCGAGCGGCGTCGAATAATAATTCCGACCTGGTAACCGCCAACGGGGTTGAAAACGCAAATTGTAATTCGCCAAGATGATGTCTTATTGTCCCGTACCCGACAGCGTCGAGTATGCTTGCTCGCTCGCGTGCCTGACAGCATCTCTGTTAATGGACATTTTCATACGATCTCTTGTCTCTCCTTCTATGTCACGACGTCGTCGGCGCGACCCGATATTACGTAGGGACGAAATTCCGAAGATTTTCACGTCGCCCGGACGATGAGTCCCGGCGGCTGAATTTCGGTAGCTGATTCAACACTCGCGAGCACTCATTTTCCCCCCCCCCCCCCGTGTCACGGCTTTAATTCGCGAGACTCTGATTAATAGCGCGTTGCGAGCGCATTTCGTCCTTCTGGTTTTATACGATTCTGTCCGAAGGTGAGATGGATCTCCTCGTTCGAGTTGGACTTTTGTTCACGAACGATTTATTTTTCGTGATTTGCATTTTCATTACCGATTCGAATCTCTTTGTTTCTCTTCTTTTATCTGTCTCTTTATCTACCTGTCTATCCATCTATTCATCTCGCTGATAGCCGCAACAACAACCTAGATCCTTCTCTATCTCGGCTTTAACGGACGCCGGAAAATCAATCGACGGCCCGTTTAAGTGGCTCCCTGACATTTTCCGCTATAACCTGGACAAGAAAACAAGAACGAGACCGCCGTCGATTTACTTAATAGCGACGGCAGCAAAGAGACCTGCGCACCTATCTTCCGCGCGTGTAACGCGAGAGAGAAGCAGCAGCCATAACTGCGGTGTCTCTAAAAGCCGGCTGATGGGAAACGGATCCCCGGGATCATCTTCGTGATCCATGGAGAATTTCGGGCTGATGGACGATCGTACTTTCGGAGACGGCGAGTGCGGGGAAGTGGTGAGAAAGGAGGAAAACGTCATGGAAGGCGTCGTCGATCGATCGTGCGGGCCATCTACGCTTTTACCTTTTCCTCCTCTTCGGCTCTCCTCCATTTCTGGCCTGGAGTAGTTACCCCAGTCCTGTCGAAATCACGTCACCATCGTAGACACGTGGTTGAGCATTCTCGTGTTAAGAACAGCACGAGGGGATGCCGTCCCCTCGAGTTGGGACATTTCGGTGGGAAACGGGACGAGTTACTTGCTGTTTGCTCTCGACTAGTGGCTCGTGAGACCTCGGCAGTGGATGTAGTCGACCGCTTTGTTGACCCGAAGAATTGACGAGCGGCAATCGTTGGCAATCCCACTCTGAATCATGTCGGGAGCGGGAAATCAAGCGGCCGTGTGCGCCGGGCGAGCCGAGCCGAGACGGCTTTTATCGGCGAACGAGTCTCTCTCCTCGCCTGTGGGCGGAAAAATCGAAGCGTACACCCATCGGCGCGTGGGAAATGTTATGTGTGCTGGCATTATCGAATGTACGTTGTGTTCGAATCACCCGTCTAGTTATATAAACATACGACGTAATAAAGCGACAGAAATAAATCGCTGGTATTAATCTCTCCTGTTGCGCCTGTTTGGATCATTTGGCAAGAATATCAAATAAATTCATTGTCATAAGGAAGAACGGTTAAAGTATCGTTATTGTTTGTGAAATGACGCACGATTATTACCTTTGAAAGCGAGAAGCGCTTTTCGAGAATTTCTCAAAGCCCTTTAAACTCGACTCATTCAAAAACAGATATTATTATCCAATGATATTAATTCTTTCAATTTGTTTAAATATTAATCGCATTTACACAGCTGTCGTGCTTCTCAAGTGAATTAATGCTTGGCCTGCGAATGCAATCGTCATTCTAAACGATTCAAGACAAATCGTCGGCCGTCCGTAACAAATGCGCTCATAAGCAAACAACAATCGCTACTGGTGCGTTCGAGTTCACGTGATGAACACGCAAACGTCTCGTTCGAGCAAAGATATTCTAGTTCAACCTGTCATATTCGCAATTATGCGGCTTGTATCTCGGATAGCATTTCGCAGGATCGTCAGCGACTATACGTTCACCATTGTGCTTCAATCAAGCTTTTCTCGATCGCGATGGATATAGGTAATTGCTTAGTGTAAAGCAACGCGAAATGCTGATTGACCTTTCACCACGACGAGAAAGCTAAAACTTCCGCTTGTCCTTGCGCGCGCGGTTCTTCGGCGTCATCCGCGACCCTTAACGCGCTCCAACACCCGCCGTTTCTCACCGAACTGAAAATCGTTGAATTCCACGCTGCCTCTCGTGCACGATGTGCGCGACCCGCGAGTATTTCTGCCGACTGGTGGAGAGTCATTGTGCCATCGGACGCTTAATTACGCGGGTGTCGTGTCCCATTCGCGAACGCTCGTCAACCCCACCTCCACCGAGCACGATCATCGGCTTCCACGACGACAACGTCGTCACCCCGGCAATTCTCTTTTTATCGTCGCGAGATTAAGAAACGCGACGCGAAGGAGACGAGAGACGAGGCGAAAAAAAGGAGGCGCGAGACACGAGCTATTAGCGATCGCGTCATGCACACGTCGGCTCGCGCAGAATTTAACGACGCATTTTCTCCAACTTCTTCCGCAGTATCTTGCTATTTGTCACGTGGAGAGAATAAATCGTGCCACATGCAAAAATTTCCGCAAAAATAATGACCAATGCGACAAAATACTGGCTCGGAGCTGAAGCGAAAAGTGACACGCGCGATTTTACACTCATTAATCTACCGTGCATTCTTCTTTTCGAACAAATAAAAAAAATTATTCTCTCCGGCACGAAAAGAAAGAGCTGGTTTTTTCCCCTGCCGGCGCAGTGGAAGTCGATAAATTGCGTGAAAACTCGTTTTCTCTACTCTAATATCATTGAGAAATCATATTCTTCTCTCAGTGCTCGACAGAGGCGCATATTACACTGTCGTAAGTGATAGCGATCGATCGACGGCGCGACCGCCTTCTCGGCACAACCATCTAAAGACGGGTATCTCACTCGCTTTCTTCCTCTCCCATGTGATAGATACATTAATTAGGCCGAGTTTTGTTTGAAAAAAGATTGAAATCAGACAGGTAGGGGCGATTGGTGCGTCACACCAGTTCCCGTCACTGCTAACCCAATTCGATTCTCCCAGCAGCGCCGTAATAGAATGGAATTAACTGGAACGAACGACCGCACAGCGCTCCTGAACTGCTGTCCTTCTTATTTAAGACTTGAACGGCGAAGCTGTTTTATCGTACCTAATGCCTTTACCAACCCAGAAAATATTTCAGCTTCTTCCATAATAATAAAAAATTCATTTGTCACGCTGTCCATTAAAATTGCGGATTCGCGCGAGAAAATACGTCCGAGTAAAGAATTTACATTTTACATGCGACATTTACGTGACACGGGACCAAAGAGGAGAGATTCGTGCCAGTAGGTGAATATAAATTGATACTCCGATCTCTGTATTTTCGTGTTACGTGTAACGAACAGAGGGAGAATTTCTGTTGCCGTCGATGTTTCTGTACGACGGCCCGCGATGGATGCCCGCTTTGGTCTTTAATGGTCTATTGATTTCCAAAGGCAAAATGCAACCTACTCCTAATAATAGCCGATTATATCTTAGCGTCGCGTCCGACCAATTGAGATCACGAGCCGGTATCGGAATAATCTTCTGCAATTTCCATTCCCACTGCCATTTACGTATTAACTGTAAAAATATCGCGCTGTCGTTATTTTCCATGCCACAGAAGAAGACAGAATGACCGGGATTACAATTCATTTATAATTTTTCTATTGCTGCGCCAGCGATATTCATCACGAAATTGATGTCATCAGACGTACCTACTTTTATATATATATATATATATATATATATAACAATGTGGGAGAGAAAAATCAATTCATCAAGCCAACTAATATAACGACAGCAAAGTTAAGTGACGTAATTTGGCAAGGAAGTATTTCGCTATTTCGATGTTTTCTGCGCGCATCGTTGAAATTTGGCCGCAATTTCTTTTCCACTCAGGTCGTAATTCTCGCCGAATTTTTCGGAACAAACAGATCCATTCGAGACAGGACGCCGCCGCAGGATTTGTATCTTGTTTTCGAGAAATACTTTTTCGCCGCCTGATATAGCGCAATCTCGGTGTTTTCCTCGGCTTTGTCGATAACGGAGCGTGTGGCACGTGAAGCGTGTTTGCGAAGTTGAAGTTTCCTGCGTTTAAATCATCGTCGAGAGTGCGGAGAGAGATAAGTCGGTCGCTCGTTTTCTCGCGAGTTTAAATTATGCCTTCGTCAACTAGTTGAAGATATTTTGCAACTCGCGATTGCGAAACTTGTGAATAATTTACAAACTAATCGCCGCCGGCAACTTTTTCGATCGGGAAAGTCGCGTCATATCGCGTAACAGTTTGACGTATCATTCCACGATCGGGGGAAAAAAAGTTTGTATTTTTTAGGACAAGATCGCGCAAAAACTCACAAATTGATACAAAAGCTGTCGCTCGGGCGTGATTCGTTTGAATTATAGTAGTTACGGAGCTTTTAAGCCAGTAAACCATCGACGCTCGAGGCTATGTTTTGTTTTACGGTCACGTGCTATGTGAGGCAATAAAAAAAATATACATGTGTGTGTGTATATATATATATATACATATATGTGTGTCGGACTGTAGGTAGCTGCAGTTCCGCTCGCCATCTATTGATTTTGGTCAAGATTTTCTTAGATTTATCGCGCTCGATCCGATTTGCGCTCGATTTTTCGCCCGACCACTCGCCTGGCAAAATGGAAAAGTGAAGTCGAGAGGATTGAATACGCCTTCCCCTCTTCCAGGCGTCTTCGTGCCGGCGGCGCATAAACTGCACATGCACGTCCGTAAGGTACATCATCTCCGCAATGGCGCAATATCGCATCCGCGCATAGACTAATTCCATACGCCGTACGAAGAATACGGTTTCGATGATTACATAAATTACGCGGCGGCCCGGTATCTAATAATCGCACCTGATCTCGAGGGTTGCGCACCGGACGCGGCCGGAATATGAGAGGGAGATTGTTTCAAGTGAATTATTTCCCGTGCCGCCGGCAACGTACCGTTGAAGGTACCGTGACTAATGGCGCGTATTAATTAATTCATTATTTCGCGCACGAACGCTGAAGATACCGCGGCGTTTCCGTGACTGGGTAGAGATACGCGGACGTCGCCGTAACTATTTTAACTTTCAGTAACGAGGAATTATGGACCGGTAGCGCGCGCGGTAACCGCGACGTACGTGGCGCTTTACCGGCTTATCGGCTTGGCGAGAGAAAAAAAGAGTACCTGTGCATTTAAAGGACGGCGCTTCTGATTTCAGGAGACTACCGGACAGTGGGTCAGTCTCGGCCTAGAGCTGGAGCAGAGAGGCAACGAGATTGTTGGCACGAAGAAACCGACGGGCCATTCGCTCCTGATCGATTGCCGGCTAGAGCTGCCGTATGGTAAGTGACGACACAATCCCGCTAGATTACGGTAGATGATGAAAATCGCATGGTTGACGTATGTAATCGTACATATACGAGATATGGGAATACGTTTGACGTCATATCGGTGTCATATCATGCCGGGCGAACAGAAGATCCGACCTGCGACAGTTGCCGGCGAGAATATTCATGCAAATTCTGACGTAGTAATTTGTCAGTTTCGACACTACGATCGATTCGCGCCGTCGCATCTCCGATCTGCCCGTTCGTCCGTTCGCTCCTAATCGCCCCCTTCGAACGCCAGCATGACTGCGTTCTGACCGCGCCATGATTTTTTTCTGCCGCAAGATTAAGAGAGATTCTGCCGCGAGAAGCGGCAGCGCCGCTCTTTACCGCGTGGTATTCATCTTTAGCGCGATGCGATTGCCAAAAGTGCGCTCGCGAGCGTCAGGAAAGGAAAGCATTGGATCGTCTTTCAATTTCACAACCAATAAATTCTGAACGTAATCTGAGATGGCTCTGACGATAAGTGTCCGTGTGAAAGAAGTAGACAGAGGTCGAAAGAATGCGGGTTAACGCTAACAATAGGAGACAACTGAGAGACACGTAAGAGGACGAAGCGAAATTTTGAACGCCGTGCGGAATAGCGGCGATAATGAAAGACGAAAGTACGAAAACGGTACTGTCCCTATCACTCGACGCAGAGATCGCAACATCGAATCCGTAATGATGGAGAGAAAAAGAAATGATGCGAAAGCCATCATCGCAGCGAGAACTGTTGAGTTTCTCTCGGCCGAGTGAGCGACAGGACAAACTTTTAATTGAGTACGTCTGCGAACTTGTCGAATCCGCCGTTGGCTCGGCGCCCGCACATTCCGACTTCACCGTCGTCTATGCTCTACGCAGCTACGTGTCCCGTGAATTGTTTCGACGTCTGCAATTCCGCGCGACAAAAGGTAACCGAGAAACGGCACGTGGGACTCTCTCGAAGATACGAAGGGATTTCCGAGTAAATGAAAGAGACTACGAAGCTGCCCTCTAGAAGTTCCGACCGAGTGTTTCTTCCTGCCTTCCCGTTCGCCGCGAGCGGAATCTAAAATCGTTAGCTCAGCCCCGTGTTTCTTAATCTGAAATCTAACGCGCTCGAGAACTCCCGCGGGGCTCACGCGATGAAAAAGAGAGAGGCGACGCGAAGTAAGTTCGATTTCCGCGAGTAACGCGACAAGTTTTTTGATACCCCAAGCGCGTGAATTTCTTTCGCAATATCGGATCTACGTTTGCCGATTACGTAAATCCACCCATCTCTCCTCGCCATCTTTTTCTGATTCGAGTTGCTCGCCCTGGCGAGCACTGTCAAGGTCTCTCTGCCCGACAACGTCCCTCCGGATATCGATGCAATTTACCGAGTTTTCGGCGAACTCGTGGCAGCAACAAGTACAACTTTTTCGGGTTTGGCATACATATGCGTATATCAGATATACGTGAAACCTTCCATTAATCCCCCGCTGTTTCCGCGGGACCACGAGGATTCATGCAATTACTGAGCGGGCCTTTAACCAGGATTGACGTGCTTTCACCTAGTGCCCGGTCGTCGACATGCCCGCACGATCGATACGCTATCAACCTTCCGCGGCGAAAAGGTCCACGAAAAGGTCCACGAAAAGGGGGCTAATCGTACGTTACGATTCGCTCGGGCGCGTTTTCCGAATCCGGACGAATTTACGAGTGCACGAAGGCACTTGGCATTTTTAACACGATTCGCCCGGATAAAGCGCGGGGACGATAACGCGCGCGCGATAGGCGCGACTTAATCCGTATGCAAATTCCCAGAAATTTATTTCCAGCGCTCGCGGACGGCGGCTCGGGTTCTCGAGGTAATAATATCTCGATCTCGGATCTAATGTCGCGCGGTGAGTGCGCGAGTCTTTTCTTAAACGCCCGGCCGAAGCTCGGCCCGCGCGTACGAAACGTTCCGCGTTCCATTAAAACGTGCAAATTATTTTTCACCACGCGATGCACGATTTGACCGTGTTGCGAAATGAGGGAAAACGAGGCCGCTTATAATACACCTCCGTCTCCCCCTCTTTTACACGTGTGCTGACGTTTCGCCGCGTACGGATCCGCGGGGCTCCCTTTCTCTCGCGCCATTTCTTTTTCCGCTCTGCATTTCCCTGCCCGTCGCCGTAGGCTTCCGGTTTTCGATCCGCGCCAACTGCGCACCGTTTAATGGATTTTTACCGCGCACAAAGTACATTTCCCGTCCGTGTAATACGTGTAATAAATTTTGTTATTGACTTTCTTTCCCGAGAATGCGCAAAGAAAAAGAGAGAGAGAGAGAGAGAAACGTTCTTTTATCTTATAAAGAACGAGAGGAGAGGAAGAGAAGCTGCTTAAAGAGGAAAATCAACAAGATTCTCGCAAAGAAAGATGCGGAGCGGGAATCGTAATTAAAGTTTATCTGAGAAATAGGTTGCCGTTTGTCGAAGTGTGTATAGTAGTCCCGGCAAGGGAATTCCAAGCTCGTGGATTACAATTTTGTTGATTTAAAATGTCGAAAGTTGATAACATAATTTCTTCGAAAGTTACAGATAATTAAACAGTTGCTAACAAAATTAACGCCGTATTTTACGTCACTGCATGACGATGAGACTTGACGTACGATCCTTTTACTTTTCTCTACTTTCTCTGCTTCCGTCTCTCTCATGGAATTGGAGTAAATACCGTCAAATAAATTTTGCAGTTTTACCTGTTTCTTAGTCTTTACTGAAAGAAAAATTGCCATATCTATTGTTACAATTCGACGAGAGGAAGGTACGAAAGAAAAATATTGGTCTTGTGCACTGTCAAAACCTTTCGCGTCTTTTCGGTGTGACTTTTCCTACCCATTGATTACTTTACGATACTTCTTTCAAGCACATATGCTCTAGGTTTCCTTTTATCTACAAGTTCTTTGATCAATTTGCAGTTGATATTTTATTTAAATACAATAAGAGATTATTTTTCATTTAATTGGAAGTAGAGATTTTACAGAATTTCAATTTAAGAATCAATTACAACATCCGATACTGAATATCAGAATGTAAAAAAAAATGTGCTCGGTCAGATTTCCACAAGTGCAAATTGTAGATAATCTACAGATAAAAGGAAGTTCTGAGAAAGTACTAAAGTACTTTGCATAATAACCGCCTTCCGAGTATAGCTTCCAAGAGGAAAATGCAAAGTATACAATCGTACATGCATTATTTCGCTTTCCTTTCACAAGCCGGGAAGATTATAAGCTACAAGACGAAAACAATTACTTTTGGAAATCGCAATCGCGCGAGATGTCACGCGCTGAAGAGCGCAAAAACGATGGACATGATCGCCACTCGAATCATGCACATCCACAACTTTCCGTCTGATCAGTGTCTGACCAATCAGGAAAGCGCGTACAACAAACTGGATGGAAAGCCCTGCTAACGAGCAAAACAGCAATGCAGTTGCGAGCAGCCCGGCCCATGTGTGGCTCAGGTACCCTCGTCAAGAGATCCTGATCGCGGGATCGTCCTTGATCGCGAGATCTCTATTTTCGCTTTATCGTTTCGACTCCACCGACCGACCTGCATCCGAGTACCATGTGATGTAACACTCTCTCGCCGATCGTGGATTCGCGTCCGTCTCGCGCCTTTCTGCCGCCGTAAAATTTAACGATCCCCTTTAACGACCTCTCGATTAAAGCAGTTAATTACAATTAGCGCGGGGACTAATTCCTCGAGACGACCGAGATAAGTGGTTGAAGAGAATCTTCAATACTAAGATTTATTATCTAGATGGACTAGTCTCGGTAATTTTCTAACATTATAAAGATGCCAATATGCATTCCACGTGTAAAAAGCTTGTTGTTGTGTCGCTGTAGTCACTTTCTTTCCGTTGTTGAGACGTGAAAATTCATCGAATGATTATCTGAAATTTTGATAATCATCGACACGCGTGTCCACGATCAGCGACAAAGAATATTCGTTTTATCTGTACGCAATTAGCGTTAACGAACCCCTTCTTGCTCGTCAGTCACTGCACCAGAAACCTCTCTCTCCCCGTCTCCCGAATTCCTCGGCTTGTCTTTCTTCACGCGGAAGTTTTTAATGCGCGTTTTAATGCGCGAGTTGGCGAGATGGCCGGGTAACGTCTAGCGTTTGTGACAATTAAGCTCGGTTCTCTCGGGCGCGAAATAGGGCTCGCCGTCGCGCCGAAAGACTCGCGTTTACGCCATTCAGTTTTATCTATGCATATCGCGTCCGCCAGGTATCTTTTGTCTTCCGCCAGCCAATGCTCGTTTCATTAACTTAAGTGCAGTTGCTTTTGAGCTTTATGTATATTCACGTGCGTGTGTCGAGCATAGCGAGGGGAAGCGGAGGTGACCCCGAGTGGGCGGTAGTCACGCGACTAGAAGTTGTTCCAGTCGTTAACGGTGGTCTTTGATACGATTTCGTACCTGATTAGGTGACTTTAATTACGACATTGCGGCGATGCGCGCGGCCGTGTTACTGGAAACCTACTTAAAGCCCTTTACCGCGAAAGTCGCGCGACGACGCCGACGCATGCGGGGAAACGCCAACGATGTGTCGTACGTAATTTTTTATCATTGTTCCTCGAGCATTTTTTCCGCGTAACGCGACGTCGCGTCGGCATTCGAGAAACACAACGCCATAAAACAAGCACAGCATCACCATCCCGAATGATTTCCTTCTTTTCACCCCCACCAGATCACTGCGTGTGAATCTGTCATGTGTGAGTTTAGCGAAAAGAGGTAGGATGTTCGATGTTTCTGCTTTCACGCATTCTCTTTGATTGCCCTCGTTCGGCGCGCTATTGTTATTCTATTTTACCGGGGAAATGAAAATATACAGTCACGCTACTGTCTGCGCGGCAATATTGTTGCAAATGAGATAAAATGTTTTCCACGCGACGTTTTCAATGAATGTCTAAAGGGTCGATGAAGCAGTCACCGAACGTTACATGCCTTTAAAACGAGCACTGTTGTGTTTATGAGTGACGCACGTAGTGAAAAATTTATTAGCATTAACAGAAGAAGCAGATGAAAACGACAAAAGCGATCGCTCAGCAAGTACAAAACGATGACGATTTCCGATGAATTTTAACCGTCACATTTATTTCATAAACATTCATATTCGATTTAACTCCAAAAACGATTTATTTGGATTATTATGTCCTCAAATATTTGTCCATTGAAATATCGTTCTCTTTTCATTATTTGATCAATTATTTGCCAGCTTCTGTTTCTCTGTTTTGTGTCAGTTTTAATATCATTTTAATTAGCTTTGTTATTCGCACTGATGGATATTATGACGGTTAACTGCATTATTTCAGCATACGAGTACATAACTCGTTTATAACGTCGAGAACCTGAAGAAAGTTGCATAACTGTTTAATTATTCAATTGGAAAATGAGACAAGATATTTTTTACACGCTCGAAATAAATATTATCGCTGTACATACACGCCCATGACTATTTTATCTATATGAATTATTACTAGTTCCGTGCATCTTAAACGCTTTTCTTCTCACTAAGATGACTCCTTACGTCACAGAGAAATAATGAGTCTTGTGACGCAATTGTGATGTAATAATCGAGCATCCGGCGCCTCGCTTTCAGGCGCTGCATTTTTTGCGCATTGTATTCGTTCAATTGGTCGATATTAACTTGAATCGACTGAAGACAAAAGAGACTTTCTCTCTTCAGGTATAAGTTTTTTTTTTCGTGAGCACATACAACCACACGTACACACATACACACACACATCTCTGACACACATTTATTCCCGGAGCACCATCGCACGTGCACGCAGTGGCGCGGCGATAGCACAATAGGGGGGGGGGAGGGTGATTTCGAATGAGTAAAGATAAGAAAGAGAAAGAGATCAGAGATCTTATTGTTCAATGTGCTGTTCTTTCAAGTATCGATACATGAAAGAGAGGGTACCTGCAGATACATTAAGCTATGGCTGCGACACTGTAATTAACGACTGTCCGTAGACACTTGTTCCCCTTTTTTCCGCTCTATCTCCGTCTCTCTCTACCTTATCTATCTTACGTAACTATACCTGTATCTTGTAATTAGTTACACGGGAATTGTGCTGTGGCATTACTAGTAACGTTAACGTCAGAATCGCAAACGAGCCACGATGGGGGAGCAATACCGATATTAGTGGTTAGTACACTGTCCATCGTTACGTACGATTTCATTCGGGTGCGATGACGGGAGCCCTTTTATAGTTCAATCTTATTCAAGCATGAGCAAGCATCGTGGAGTATCTATCTATTCTTTTTCTTCGCGACCGTTCTCTCGTACAATGAAAGACATTCACGCGGTATTTCGAGAAAGAGAGAGAGAGAGAGAGACACTTTGAAAGAACGTCGAGATAAGAGTTGTTCGTTTATTCAATTTCTCTTAAAGATTCTTTTTGTATATGATATGCTAGGACGACTGTAATGCATAGATATTCGATATATTATTATCGACCATTTTTTTTTTCTTTTTTTTAATACGGATGTAAGCAATTGTTATAACTGATACATAATAAATCTCTCTTTAATAATTTTAAGAAAAGAGATGCACAGATAACGGATGTATACATTGCTCGAACATATTATATCCGAAGAAGGATTCTCTTCTTCGTCGTTTCTGATGTACGCATATAGCGCAACAATATCCTTGTTAATATATTATTACTTCGTTACGTTCAACGTGCGGAACGCATATCGTGCGCGATACATTCTATTTTCCTGTCTACGGCAAAATTCAGACCTTCAACGTGTACGCAAATAACAGTCAATATTTGTGTGCAGCATGTAATAAATAAATAGGACATTTTTCAGCCATCGCACACAGGTTGTCGATCCGTTATTGATACGCGAACCTAAAACGCACTAATGGAACATCGAACCATTTATTATTTTTACAAAAACAGTCGTTTTTTAAATCCAGAACGTTTCTTTTATTTAAATTAATATCGCAATAAATTAATTTGATTACCGTTTGTATAATTGAGCATTCTGAATACTATAAAAAGTTATGAAAAAATGCCACTTCAACAGAAATGAATCTGCGTCACACATTATATACGTATACTACATATATACATAAGGCTGACAGTCTGAAAAATAATTATTCATTCTGTATTATTCAAAATAGATTAATTATACGCTTCCGTTCCATATATGTGACCGAGCACAGAGAAGCAAACCGGATGTATAAGATTAGAGATAAAAGCAACGAGGAGTGATGAGTAGAACGCAGACGACCTTCCGGAGATTTAACTCGGCAGTAAATCGTCACCTATGTCGCTCAGTATATAAGGCGATCCATTTAGAACGAATTACACGAATTCACTTTTGGTGCTATTCTAAGATAAACCAATGAGATGGTACATATTGGATATTTAATTATCTAATTATTTTTATTATGGCAATGTAATGGATTTAATTCTGTTAAAATATAAATAAGATTAATACTAACATTAGACATTTGTAATATTAATCGCATAATGTATTAATTCAATAAGAATTGCTAAGATTATTAAAGTTGACATAAGTAGATTTTTTTATTACACTAACTTCTTACATAATTGTATGATAATGGCGATGAGATGTTTGAAAAGATTTCAAGTATTTCCCGAGACGTTTTATATTGACACGGAAAATCTTTTCAATCGTCTTCACGAGAGAGAGACATCAAACGCCCATTCGAAGTCAGCTGAAGCGATTCTTTCAAGTCGCGAAAGAACCAATAGAATCTGCTTGAGAAACACGGTAATGTGGTATAATTCCTTCGAGCGACGAGAGAACACGAAGAGGGTGGAAACCACGGTTTCGGTGCTCTATTGTGTGAAATTTATTTCGTTTCTTTGAGAATATACGAGAAGTACCATTGCTTCTTGTTCCGGAAGGTCGCTCTGCCATAATTGTGGAATTGTCGAAATCGAAATTGAAGGGAACGAAGGAAATACGTGAATTATGTCTTACAATTAAAATTAACGAAATAATTACTATACCGAATAAACATTGAATATATTTAGCGAAAAATATAACAAACTCCTTAGAAAAAAAGGAGACAGTACAAAAGTACGATAAAGAGCACACTTTTGTACTCTATCAGATTATACAGTACGTGAACTCGTCTCCAAATATATTTGACCGAGATATCGACACCGATGTCTCTAATTTAGCCATCCGAAGGTGAGTGACGTCTGACAGAGGAAAGAGGAAAATAACGAGCGAGGCAGAAATAGAGGTAACACTTTTGAAACGAGGTACCGCTTTCACGATGAGCGTCACGGTTGTCGCTAAAAGTTTGTCAATATACGGGTGGCCAGCTGTTACGCCATTACCGACGCCTGCAGTTACGAC
>VBVR01000981.1:0-36770 GCA_011638315.1 Tetramorium parvispinum | reverse complement strand
GTCTTGCTTCGCACGCTTCGTCTTCGCGTACTCGTCCTGTTTCGTACACTTCGTCTTCGTGTACTCGTCCTGTTTCGTACACTTCGTCTTCGTGTACTCGTCCTGTTTCGTACACTTCATCTTCGTGTACTCGTCCTGCTTCGTACACTTCGTCTTCGTGTACTCGTCCTGCTTCGCACGACAATCCAACATGTACCATATTCCGGACGAGCCCCCAAATTATAGGAAGCAATGTACCTTCCAGACAGATTGATTAATATAGTATATTTGAATAATAGGCTTACAGGGGTGTCGCACTTAGCACTAACAAGAAAAAAAATAACTCTTCGCTCTTACAGAATGATCCGTCTTTTACAATGGTCGTCACTCGACTATCTCCTTCCTCGAGATCAAGTCAGAAACTAAACCACCAATCTAATCATAACACATCTAACGACTTAATATAAAAATACAAATAAAAAAAAAAGAAAAAGAAAACGCACGCTGAACTAAAATCCTACATATATATAAATATAACATAATTTTTTAAAAATTAAATTATTACAATTATAAATCTTTATTACTTTATGTTTTCAGGAAGGGACAAACTTAAATAATTATGCAAAAAATATTAGAAAAGAAACATGTACAAGTATGCAGCCATATATTATTTGTATTTGTGGACAGAAAAATTTGTATACTATCGATTGTGATGGATTTTTTCTTTAAGCTTTAGAAGATGACAACTCAGTAACAGCTTTCGATTTATTATTTAAAACATTTTATAGTTTAAACGTTATTTATCCTCCTATGTTACAAAATTTTTATAATTTTGTCGAAAACTTTATTTACGAAATGCAAGCAAACGTTTCCAGTTCTATCACGTCGCTACATATAAATTTAGTTAACACTCCGACAGAAAAGTAAAAAAAATTTTAACATTTAACATTTAACTAACTATGAACTTGCTTTAATATTTTAATATAAAAATTGATATCCCGCTGTTTGTTACAATTGAAAATATTTTTTAATATTTTAGTAATTCAGAACTTGGACATGCGTTATGGAAGAACAGTGGTTTATCAAACGTAATTGCTCAAATGATGGACGAGAAAGGTAACGTCCTATGGGAGAAAATTTTGGATAGTTTTGAACATCCTGCTATACGTCGAAGGTGGATCAGGTCGCTCACGAATTTTGTAGCTGAATGGATCTCGCACGTTTCTGATCCGATGAATCAGCAACGTTACCTTACGACCGCGCAATTCGTCGGTAATAGCTTTTTAAAGTCTCAGGGATTCCCAAAAACAATGATGTTTGATGCCACAAAACCAGCGGATAGTATCTCCAGGTATAATTGTATAATTTTCTAATTTTTTCTATTTTGTCTCAAAATGTCAAATTGTCATATAATGCTTAACGTAAAATGTCTCGTACAGATTAGCAAATGGGTTGACGAAGAAGTACCTGAACATGAAGATCGACAGCTCACAGTACGTAAGGCCGGCAATATCATATTTCCAGGAATTAGTAAACTTGGCTTCTGATAAAGGATTTATCATGTCCCGAATAAATGCACGAGAACTAAGTAACAGACTGAGCGATATTATTAACAATGATTTCATCGGTCCTATTCTCAAGGTAAATACTTCTTCTCTTATACAATTATAAAATAATAATTTCTTTTAGAGAGTAAACTTTGTTGCCCAGAGAAACGCAATCTTGTCTTTTTATTTTTCATAATTTTGTTGCTTAAGATTAAAATTTGATTTAAATAAAATTTAGCAATTTCAAGACTTAATTTACTTAAAAATTTTAATAATATCATAGATAGATTTTCTCAAAATTAGTATAGTATTAAAGTGTAAAAAGGGTTCTCCAACGATCCATAAATCAGATCTTTTGAAATTCTATCTAGCCTGCCAAAAACTTTCGACATTATAATATAATAGATAATATAATAAAAGAATTTTAAAATAAAGATATTTTACTTTTAAAAAATTTTCAAAAATAAAAACATCTTTTTCATTACAAATATTCTAATATAGCCTCTTGAGAAAAAAAGTTGGGAAGTCTAAAGGATCTTCTCGCGATATAACTTATATCGCGCTTAAATTTATATTAAATTTTGATGATTTTTTAATAATTATTAATTCAATGATTTTCAGTCGTATCGAGCGTACAAATGGGCGACGAAAGTACCGCACTGTGCTAGTCAAATCTTATGTACCATAAATGAAAAGAGTCAGCAACGAGTGGTCTTCAACGACGACATCCACGAGATATTTGCACGCGTACGCAGAATATTGCTGAGGGTAGCGAGTTTCCCCGCGGCTTGGGCAGTCAGTAATAAGTTAGGAACTAATTTCTGGCCCCTCTATGGAGCCATTATGGAGCAGGAGGGATGCATTGTGAGTAAACTACAATCCGTTAACAGAAAGAAAATGCATTTTATTTTAAAGTAAAGTTATATTAAATTATTTGTGATTAATTTTAATTAAAACAAACAAGACAGAGAAAGGAGGAATTTGCAGAGACAATTAACAAAAATCATATCTGTTATATCTAAATGTCTACTCTCTAAAAATGAATCAGTGAAACTCACTGTCAATCAGTGTATAAATCGCTGATTGACAGTGAGATTCACTGATTTATTTTTAGAGAGATAATATCTAATCTAAAAATGTTATATCTAAAATATCTAAAATCTTATATAAAATATCTGTATTTGTTTCATTACTTCTTCGCGTTATCTCTATGAATGATAAACGACTTAGCTTGAAGTTTTATCTCGTTTTTCTCGTTTTTTCAGAGCAAATATCCAGCAGATTGCACCGCTTTCTACGAAGAGGAGATCAGAGTAACTACGGAAAGCATTCATAGCGAACTTTAAGTTTAACTCGATAGCGACCTGTGAAAGACATTAATTGCTAAGTCGCCTCTAAGATTAAAAAGATGTGCCGCGAAATCGTGTTTTTATTTATTCCATAATTCTATCGTATTTATTGCACAAAATAAAATGCGTCTAACGAAATTGCGTTGAGGATTGCGGCGAGATCGATTTGATAGAAGCGACTAGATTGTTAAGGTGTTTCTCTATCTTTTCTTGCATGTACAAACAAAGATGTCATAAAGCATCAGTTTTAAATATTAAATATTAATAAAACGTAACCAGAGATAAAAACGCTTAGAAGATACCGTAAAGATATTTAGAAGACGTTTTTACCTCATGAAAGTCTAATAATAGTTTGATGAAACGTTTTTCGGATCTTTGTGTTATTTATAAATAAGTACGTGCTCGAGAACCAAGCAGTTCTCAAAAAAGCTTACAACATATGCAAAAGGCTTCCAACTTTTTAAACAGATAATTATATATATATATATTTATAATTAAAAATCGCTTTAAAAAATGCGTTAAGTTTAATACTTCTCTTAATGACATTAAAAAATGAAGCGATACTATTTAATGATATTTAAAAAATTTTTTTTTTCTAAGAAACAATATTAGAATTTATCATCTCATGTCTATCATTCTTCATATAACACTTTAATTATTGGAAACTGCAATGATTTCATTCATGTGGATGATAAAAACGTCAAGTAATATTTTTATTTTAAAACATGGATGATTAAAATCAGTTAAGTATAATAATTTTTAAGAGCCATTTTTCTGATCCATATTATATATATATATACTATATATATATAAAATAACTATCAATGTGATAAATGTATTGGTTTAGTTAAAATATCACAAACAAAATTTAACTTAAATATAAAAAATATAAAAATATAGAAATTAAATATAAAAAAATGTACTTTCATATTCAAACGTCATTAAGAGAAATTTAAAAGCGTCATTTGAAATTAATGATCAATATCATACCATCCTGGTACAAATTGCAGAATGGATCCAATAACCACGCACTGTATGAAAATTATATATAATCATAAATATACCAGAATGGTACAGATTTTAATTATCTCTAACGAAGAGCTGTTATTCAAATTACAATTTCCTTTTAACTGCTTATATAGTACATATTCGTTGATTTAGATAAAAAAAGTGCAGTCATGGATATTTTGTGCATGCTGCACGTTATGCCTTAACGCGTCTTCGCGATTTCTCTTCGCGAGTGCAGTAACATGTGGTGCTCAAATCTCTATATCATACGTATAAGTATAAATATTGTATTAATAATTGTATCTATATGAATTACATATCGTGTCTTTCCTCTTGTTCCATCTCTTTATTACTTCTTACTAGATAAATCTATAAAAATTCTAATCTATAGTTAAAAACAGCAAGAAGGCACGTTAGTTTGCAATATATATTTTATGGACTCGCTATTACAGACTCTCCTATGCGAAAAATAGAACTTCTCGAGTCCGAAATGGACGGAAGTCTGACAACTGGATATGTTCGATATGACGACGGGTTTTGTAAAGATCCACGTTCGACATTCGTACATTCATACCGAATCCACGAACAACAATGTTCTCGATAATTTTGTAAATAGTAGTTAAAAGATAAATAAACATCATGTGTAAAATGTACAATGGAGATGGTGTAAGCCTGTTCCTTTCGTGCGCCCTAATGTGGCATAAACGTCGACCGTGTCTCTCGACTTGCATGGCGTGCTTGTTACTTCCTTTTAATATTCTTGCATGCCCACTCTAACCCCTCCTAAAAATAGAGAACTTATTTCGGAAAATTGCAAATAATAATATAAATAAAAATAATATAATACCATAAAATTATACATTCGTATAAATTTAAATTTTTATTTCTAAAATTATTAATTTTTTCATAGCAATTTATATATTGTTCAACGTAAAATATAAAAAGTATTAATGATAAAATGGTAATTTTGCATGTAAACTAATTTATTTATATTTTGTGTATAGATTAAATTTTTAATTTAAGAGTAGAAGAATATTCGCTACATACTTTTACGCCCTTGCCTTCAATAGCGATGCATGATTGTATTTGCCAATCACGGTCCTTGATATTGTGTAAACCGAGCCCTTCCGCTATTTCGGCTGCCGTCACGGCGTGCCCCAAGTCTTGTTTATTTGCATACACTAACAATGGCACTCCACGTAGCTTTTCTTCCAATAAAAGTTCTGATAATTCTTGTCCTGTTTCCTCCAGTCTTTTGATGTCTGCACTATCAACGACGTAAATCTATTGCCAACAAACATTAAATTTTGCAATGAAATAATTTACCATATTTTACTGTTGCTGTATCAAAATTATATTGTTAAATAGAAACAAAATACAATTAATAATTTTGCATTGAAATCTTAAATCATAATAAAGACTTACAAGTACATCCGTGTTCTCGAAATAATTTCGCCAATAAGGTCGAATTTTTCGAGCTCCACCAATGTCCCAAACGTTTAACTTAAAACCTTCGCTTTGGACACTTTTTATATTAAAACCTTGTGTTGGAGTCACCTTAATAAAATCAATTTATTCGTTATTTTACATGATTTCAGATATTAAATGTATCAATTTTTATGTATCACTTTTTAATAAATTATCATTATGGAATTGAGGAAATCGACTTACTTGAGTGATATCTTCGCTTGCCAAAGATTTCAAGATAGTTGTCTTTCCGGCATTATCCAAACCCAATAGCAATAATCGCAGCTCTTTATCAGGATTCGATCGCAATTTTCGTAAAATAGCAAGCAGACCCTGATATTTTATACGTCAATTATTTGCAATTAATTGCAGTATTGTAAAAGAATTGTATTATGTAAAAGTTATTTAAAATAGCTTTGTAATTTAAATGCTAACAAACGTTACTTTTTAATATATTTTAAATAATTAGACTAATAAATTGATTTTAAAAAAAGATCTTCTCTATTACAATTATTTATCGTATTGTATTACATCATAAAATTTGATTTCATAAAAGTTTAAAAATATATTTTACTTTGAAATATCTATTTTAAAATACTGTACTTTCTAATAATGTAATTTTGTATATTTTCTTAGCATGCTATTTATATATTCATATTTATATTATTTTATTTCATTATACACCAATTGAAAGAATTTTGCAATCGTAGGGAACAATATTCTTGTATGTATCAATTTTGAATTTTATGTAATATCAGTGCATACAATTTCGAAAAGATAATTCCCTTCTCCTAGTTGAATTATTGGACACATACGAGTTATGACGATGAAGCTATAGTCCATAAAGTTATCCTGAGTGTACAGAGACAACGAATAGAGTGCACAGAAAGTACAAGTGGATTTTTTCAAATAAAAAATGATAAAAATTGTTCATTTTATTTAATGATACATTTTGCAATTTTTAACTTTCTATGTAGAGCTCGATATAAATTTTGTATACTAAAATAAAATTTTCGCAGGTTATGTTTCGATTACTTCGTGCGTTCAAGAGTGTGTAAAGCGGTGGTGGGGAAGGAAAAAAAAGTGCATAATTTGTGCATTTGCATTTAATTCACGTGACATTTTTTTTACCATCCTCTTGGTGATATATATTTCAGGTACTGGAACGAAGACGCGTTAACGTTCTACTGCGTTATTTCGACGATTTCTATCACGTTACATCAAATGTATTGTTTTCCTGGTATCCAAGGTAAGTAGTGACATCTGTATATTCTGATTGATGTTACGGATCAATAGATCAGTGCATCTGCTACCATTGGAAGAAACTATAATATAGTTCGGTTACCATATGTGAATACTGATATATTTGCACTTCCTCTGTAAACAACAGCAGATAACTAAATTCGTCACTGTTTTATCTATAATATATATACATACATATACATATGTACGCCATTTATTTATTTTTTTTTATAAAGAGCATATTGTTTTTTAATCGAGCCTTGTAATAAGATTATTTATTATTTAAATATATCAAATAATTTAGATAGTTTAATATTTAAATATAATTTCATAAATTATTTAAATTTAAGATTAATAACAGAATTTTCATAATAGAGAACTAATACTAAAGTATGAAATATTTATAATAATAAAATAGTGATGTTATATATTACACTATTATATTTTTATTATTTACAGAGATATGCCGGTATATTATACTGGCTTAAATGCCAGTCCATTGTTTTCAAACCAGGATGGAATTGTCACATCAATATCGAATTTGACTCAGATTCCATTTTCTGGAATCACAGACATTGAGATTGGTTGGAATTATTTTCTTTTGTGGCAAGATACGAAATTATATGTCACGGGTAAAATCAATGAGGAAGATGACAAAAATAAGCCACGTTTAATACAGATTCCAGAGGAGTCGTCAGGAAGGCAATAGAAGAAATATTTTTTTTCCTTGCAAATATTTTTAACAAATTTTTTTTATTTATAATTTTTTCTATAAACATTTTACTTTTTCAATATAGTTGTAAAATGGCTGTTCCTGGTCGGGATAGTATAGTTATTTTGTCTACTCGCAATGAAATCTGGAAATATAAAATATATGACGACTCTTGGCAAAAAGTAACACCTTTCATTCCCAGCAATGATGATATACAAGTTGAACACGCCATAAAATTATCACAAGCAGGATGTACAGTAGTTTTAACTAATTTAGGTATGCAATAAAAAGTATTTAGCTTAAATATTACATCTTATTAAATATATTTTTTATTAAAGTTTTGCTAAAGCTTTTCTGTGCTTTAAGGACGCGTATTTAATGCTCCGCTTTTGGTTGAGATGCCAAAGAGAGTCAAATTTGTTGATCTTGCCTGTGGTTTTGATCATACTATTTTATTGGCTGAGAATGGCGATGTTTATTCAATGGGGATGGGAATGTATGTTATATATGCAAAATGTTGCTTAAATTAACTATGTTGTTAATAAATAAAATAATTATAATTTACACGGTAGACGTGGTCAATTAGGACACAATGAGTTGGAAGACTGTGATAATCCGAAACTTATTGAGGCTTTAGCCGGTCTGAAAGTAATACAAATATCAGCAGGTGGTTGGCATACCGCCATAATCACTGATCAGGTCAGTGCACAGAAATTAATTTAATTGCATTTACCATTATATGTAAGTGAAATTAATTTAAAATAACAGGGTGATCTCTATACCTGGGGATGGAATTCAAATGGTGAACTAGGAATTGAAAGCAAGGATAAAAAAGTTTACGCCGTTCCAACTTTAGTGGATTTAAAAAACGAGAAAGGAGAGAATATAGAAATTAATGTTAAAAAAGTTGAATGTGGAAATTCTATTACTATATGCTTAATGGGTAAAATGAATCTTCTCTACTACAATAATTTTAATGAAGATTATATTTTTTGGAAAAGAAATAATATTTGTTTTTTCTTCAGACGATGGTTCGTTTTGGGGCTGTGGCTCTAACAAGTACGGTCAATTAGGAAAACTTCAACGAAATTTGGAAAATTCATGTAATTTTGTCAAACTGGATATTCAATCGCTAGATTCTAAAACAATAAAAAAATTTAAATGTCGCGAGTGGGGTACGGCGATAATTACAGAATAATATTATACTTTAAATTGTTATATTATACGAAATAATTTTATTACTCAATAAAATAGTTCAGTTTCATGGTCCTTTTTTATCATTGCGTTTTCCTTGCATGCATTTCATAGATCTGTGTCGCTTCATTCGCTTCTATCAATGGTAGAATAAATCGATGATTATTAACTAACATTTCTTCCTCGTTTAACGAAGGTGGCGGTGTTGGAGGAATTTCCACATCCGTATCATTAATTATTTGCTCTTTTTTCATAGAATCAGTCGTTTTCTTTCCTGAAAACGAAAAATTTATTAGTTCTTAATTATCATGTAACATTGCGGAACATGCTACACGACTACACGATAATAAAGAAATAAGCACATTATTATAATCGTAATAAAATAAGAATATTAATATGAATGTATTAGAAAGTATATTTTTCACTAGCGGGTAACTAAATCCATAATTGCTTTTACGTATTTTTTTACCTTTAAATTTTTTGTCATTGCTAATTATTGATTCATTAGCAACTTTTTCCAATTGTTCGCGAAGTTGCATGTCAAACGATCCTTTAAGATCCGCCAATTTAATTTGACGTGATACCCGTAGAGCATAAGGTATTTGAAAGATTTGTACTTGTATCGGCTTTACAAACACTGCATATATAAGGGCATATCGCAATTCATTGCCATACCTATTTAAAAAATATGCGACGATAAAAGCTTGTAATATATATTTTGAAATATTAAGAAATATTCGAAATAATATGATTATTTTCTTATACGTACATATTGTATGTCGCTTCAACAATTACATCCAGGACATCGCTTGGATTCGTTAAACTGGAAGATCCTATGATTACATTTGCACCTGTGGATGTATCTCTTTGTGAATTTTCTGTAGTTAATGAAGATTTTAAGTTCTTGGGTAACTCAGGTACATCATTTGTTGCACTAAAATAAGAATTAACTTAAATAAAACAGCATAAAAAATGTAAAGTTTATAGTTCAGGGTAATAAAAAAAACTACATTTTCTTCGATTTACCTGTTTCTGTTATTATAATTTGTCAAGTCTCTTTCAATAAAGGAAAATTTGTTTTTTTGAGATATATATTTGGCATCTCCTGTAATTAATTCCTTCTTAGATAATTTATTTGTACTTAAATATTCCTTTTCACTGTTGGCAGACGCATTAGTGGTAGAATTTTGTGACATAATTTCAGAATATGCGTCCATGAGTAATTCCCAATGCAGCAATCGATCGTTACTAGATTTCTCAGCAGCATAGAGAAATAATATCCTCATTTTTTTAAAAAAATCTTCGCGAGGTAACTTTTCATCTATAAAAATATACTATATCTCTAAGAAATATATTTTTACTAATTTATTATGCCACATATAAAAATTTCCATTTTACTTAATTATATAAATTATGTAATAATTCAAATTAACATATATCAAAATCTTTACTCTTGGCATCTGTTTAATTATATATATAAGAACGTTACGTTTCTTTCTATTCTCTATTCTCTAAATGTAGAACATATGTATTTTATATAGCACTAATTTAGCATTACTAAAAAATTTTTAATATTAATTTGATAAAAATTACCTCGAATTAATTTCATTTCACCGACCAACCAGCTAATTAATATACTTCTATAATAATCATCTAGACAAGTTTTATAACGTAAAACTTGAAGAGCTATGATATCCAAAAACCAGAAAGCAGCTTTATTAGTCTGGTAGTCTTTAATTCCCAAAAGATCACCTAGCAATCTGAACATTTATTAAATATTTAATATCGTATAAAGATTTTGTGAAACTTGAATAACTTTTACATCTAAAATTTTACCAACTCGATGACATATCGCGGTTCTTCCATTTCAATCTTCACTGTCTTTTCAACGAGACTGTTAAAAGTGCTCGGAAGAGTCGGCATGTACGTAATTCTCTCGAATATCTACTTTTAATAAGAAACGTCTTACGATAAAATCAAGTTCTTACAAAATTATTATTGTATTACGTGTTCGTTAATAATTTAATCAATAAACGTTTGATATAAAGTAAACGTATATGATAATTACAGATCAATTATAGATCAAAATTAGCAATTTAAATTTATTTGTATATTGATTTCTAGAAGTTAATAAGATATATTTAAAGCAATCAAAATTAAACATTTTGAATTTAATATTAAATATTAAATGTATATTAAACAACCTCGTTATCCTTGTTAATGAATCCATTATGCTCTCCTTTAAATACTGAATCTTTTTCAGAATCTAATATGTTGGATGATTTCATATATTATGAATTGAAAGCGAAATGTTACGCGTCATATAAAGTTATTTGCATCAGATATTCACACTTGTGCACTCACACGATATGAATGCAATCGCAAAATCCAACAGAGAATTGCCTGTCGCTGGCGACGTGTCGTACATCGGGTGAGAACAAAAAAATCACATTTGTTTTGTTTTTACTCATTGGTTTTATTAATTTTTTTTCCATATTTTGTTCAATATTTTCAGAAAATAACACTCCAAAGCGAAAAAACCGTATATTCTCACCAATCCCAATGTATGTATAATATATATATATTATACTTTTCATATATAATATATATGTATATATATATAATATATATATAATGTATACTTTTATACTTTTTATATATAATATTATTATGTAGAGTAGCGCACACTTTAGACTGTTATGTATCGATACCTTTTATAATTTTATCGATAAATTACAAATATTGAAAAACATGAAACAGACACAGTCGGCGGGGACGCGCGGACTTCGGCGTGGGACTTTTTCTTACGGAACCGTGAAAAAAGTTTTCGCGACGGATACTGCCGTCCGCTGCTTCCGCGTCCGCCTGCCCAGGGGTGAACAAGCGGAATTAATCAATCAGGAAACACAGCAAGCTTCTCTTTTTTTTTTAATCAAAAATTTTGAGAGAACTCGTAAAATAAGAGGAAGGAAAGTGATGCAACTTCGATCGGACATAAAGCCGGAAGTCTTCTCTTGTAAATTTTCTTTTTAGTCGTTGAAGAGTTCTCAATGAAAGGATCGAATTGCAGAAGCGAATGTAAAGGGAGAGAGGAAGGTACAATGTAGGCTGGCAGGAAGAAGCGGAAGCAGCTAGTCCTCGTCTCTCTCGTCGAACGCTAATAACTATAATATATAATATGTATGCGCGAACATACGCGTGCCCCGGCGCGACTGACTTTTTTTTATTTATATATTTTCACACCGAAGTCAGAAAGGCAATACGCAGTATGAACTTACTTAGTACATTTGTGTTCCTTTTCGTGTGTACGTGTATGTGTGTATGTGTACGCGTTTTTTTTTTCACGTGTGTGGCTTTTACAACTATTTTTTTTCTCATTTGTCTATTGTTCCGTGGCTTCTTCTTCTATTCCATCATTTGGTTCTCCTATTTCTTTTTGTCCCATAATAATACGCTCTCTGACTTTCTCTTTGTTAGATCATTCTACCCCCGTTTTACCTCGCATTCCCCGTTTCTTTCACTTTTGGTTTATTCCATCTTCCCCCCGCTCTTTCCCGAGTCACGAAAATTATCCGGAGACACGTGAGAGTAAGAGGGATAGAGAGGTACGAAGAGGAGGGATTTGAAGGATTGGGTGGTCGGAGGGTAGCGGAGAGATAATCGTATACAGACGCGGTTAATGGAATTAATTAACGCTGAATTAAAATAAAATAAAGGAAAGTAAGTATATATGTACATACATGGATGGTGGCAGTTACGATCGCAAATGTCATGACTTGGTTCACTGCGCGTTAAGTTTTCTAAGAGAATCAGAGGTCTTACAATTCTCAGAGGTCTCAAAATTCTATTCGTATAGAATAGTGCAAGTTTGACAAATAAATACAATATCTTTTAAAGAATGAACATACGTATACAGATTTTAAAGACATTAAAAAAATTTTAATCACTGTTGAGAGAAAAATAGTGTTTTTAATTAAAACGTACAACTTATATTTTGCAATTCTGTCTGAATGATTTATCAATTATTACATTAGATAAACACTTAGCTCTTCTGTTAATTATTACAAATATTACATTAATATATTTTCTAGACATTTATATTTTTTTATGTAATCAAATACTCTCTAGGGAACACCTTAAGAACAGCTCAAGTTTCAAAAAGAAGATATAAATGGTCAACTAAAAAATTTAGTAGTATTTTACTTGCATTTAGAAACCTCTATTAATGTTAGAAAACTTTCGCAATCGTAAACAACACTCCTCTGAGATCGCAACTTTGGGATAAGGCGCGCTTCCCCGTATATGAATAATTTGATGTTTCAATTTCTTTCGTTATCTTGCTTACTTATAAATTACTTTTGACTTTAGTATCGGATTTAAACGTAATTACATTATCGCAAATACTAAGACGAGAAAGAAATTGAGAACATGCAGTTACATGGCATATGCGGAGAAGCGAGAATTAACCAATTGGTAAACTGAATATTTTTCAATCGATTTTATTGAAAATAATACAACAAAATGTCTCATAATAATAATATAATAATAATAATAAGAATATAATAATTAAAAATAATTAATAATTATAGATACGTACTGTTCTCTACTCGATATCTAGATAATCGCCTTAAAACATTGTTTAAATAATATTATCATCGTCATTTTAATCAATGTAATAATAAAATAATAATAATAAAGGCAATAAAGTTAATAATAATAATAATTATATCATAGAATAATGTATCAATAAACAAACTTAATAGGCTAATTACTCGTTAATCATTCGTCATCGTTCTCGATTGCTATCAATGGATCTTTTACTTTACCTAGTCATTAATAATGGATAATTAATTAATTCATTAATTAAATTACACGTTGCTTGGATATGCACATAGAGATATAAAGTCGTTTTTGGTCCCACCTAACTGCAAACGTTATATTCATACAATTTTTTTTGTGTGTATCGCTTGGATCGCTTTACATGTATATGCGTGTGTGTCATACGTGTGTGTGCACGTGTTGCAAATAACTACTGTCCCGCTATCGGTATAAAGCTGTCGTTTCTCTATTTCCCTTTTGTCCCCCGCAACCGTATTCCGAAATAGTCTATCGCGTATACACATGAACAGCATTGCGTGTGCGAGTGTGTACACTCGAATCGTATCTCGCGGAACGCGTTGACAGGGTGTCCCCGAAAAACGGTACCGCGAAGAATGACAAACGAAAAACAAACAACATAAAAGGGGAAAAAATGAAAGAACGAAAATCCCGTACCGAAAGTTAAATACGCGTTCACGCCATTTAATAAAATATAAATACATATATATATATATATTTATATATATATGTATGTATATACATATAAATATATCGCGATTATATGTATACATATCGCTTTTCTCGTGTCCCGTGCCCATTATTTCCCCAGCATCGCTTTACTACCCTACCGCCCCTCTCGGTCTCGGTGCCGTGTCTTTTTTTTTGTCCCACCTTCTTTCCCTCCCGCGAATATCCCTTTTGTTATCACTGGGGACAAGTCTCGTGTCATCGGAACACGTTCTTCTCGCGTTATTATCCCCTTTTCCCCACCCCCCGACCTATCCCGTTTTACAACTGGCATTGCGTTCCGTTCTCCTTTCGCACTTCGCTTTTAAAGTACGCTTAAGTTTACCTAATAACATTATACTCTCACTAGATACATCGCCGTGCGAGGGCGGACGACGTCTGCAACGTCAACGATCGATGCTGCCGATATCTCGGTATCTCGATCCTGCCGACGCGTCGACCCTCGACGAGAGGTATTTCTTTTTCTTCTTTTCCTACTTAATCCACTTTTCCACTTATACAGCCAATTGAATATGATTTTTTTTCACGGGACCGACGCCATCGGTCACCGAATAAACCTAATTAATCTTTCTTATTAAGGCTACGCCGCGCAATTTTTCGCAATTTGCAATTTCTCGCACGAATACTGGTTTATATCAGTCTCATGTTTCTTCCGCCGAGCCTGGTCGAGCCGACGGGGCGTCCGCGTTCCCTCGGAACGGTCTTCGTGTGGCCACTCTTTCGATCATCGATTCTGCATCGTCGGCGCCTCGTATTCGGACCAGACTCCGCGTATAATGTAATGCCAGTTGTACGCTTCTTTTTCGGAGACGAAACGATATCGCATTCATCTTTACGCGAGGAAAACGTGCGCTCGCGGAATAATTCGCTAATTCAGGCGCTCGGCCTCCTTTGGCGTTCTAATTTGTCTTAATCACACGACAAGTGATAATAATTAACAATAACAATTCACAAGAAATCGCGCGCTGCGCGAAAAAACGTATTTTTCCCATTGGCTTTTGTCGCTCGTATTTTTCAATTTCTTTTCTTGTCATTTTTCACAATCGTAAATTTTTTCATATAATTATAATTTAACATATAATTTTCTATACATAAACTTATACTAAAAAGGAATATTAACATAAATATTGCGACGTATACGTTTTAATAAAATATTAAATTCTGTCCATGCAATTTATGAATATTGTCATTAAAATGAAAATATAAGAAGTTAGCTTACGGATTTTAAAAGTACTATTCGAGCAATTAAGAATTGCCTCATTCGAAAGGAGCTAGATTAAAAAAAAAGATGAACAAACAAAGCTTTTGTGAAAACTTTTCTAAAAAGATACGAGCGATTGTTTTCGTATTGTCTAATTCATGTTTCATCGCATGAACAATGACGATTACGACTTTTTTCATTTCTCCAAAATAAAATTTCAGAACTCAACGCACACTTGATCGGAATGAAATCGACTCGGGCCGTTTTCCAACGCAACCGTATCAATTACAGTTGCGGAATTATAAAGCAATCGTGTCGTTCACGGACTAGTAACGAACTCACACGCAACGATCAACAACGTCAAAGCAAATTTACATCGCGGCGTCGCGTACACATTACACGCTCGCATTTAACCACTAATTTCGCCTCTCGGCGGAATCCCGAGATCGGGCGGAGCGCACGTTTTCCGTCTCGTCTCCCTGTGCCGAGCCCTCGCGAGCGAAGCGGCGCGAAGCGACTTCGAACAGGAAGGATTTTCACATTACCTCCTCAGGTTGCGATTCCCAGCTTCCCTTCGCTGGGAGGGGTAAAGAATCCTTCTTGAAAGACTTTCGACCTCGAATCCCTCCAACCCTTAATTCGCGCCGCGTCACCCGTTCGGCCCGTATCGTTCGCCTTTTCGTATCGTTAACATACTTCAAATAGTAATATACCTCACAACCATTTTGACAACAATCAACCGTCAACAAAAGAGCGTTCCTACCTCAAAGAACCTTCAAAAGGTGCGCCACCCAGCCAGCGTCGACCTCCGGCGACACTTCCGCGTCCCCTTTTGATTTGCCGACCGGAAAACGGCCGAATTCTCCCCCTCGTCGATGGCCGGAAATCGAGCTTGCCGGCTGACGTATCACATGTTCGAAAACTACGAACCACGTACGCATCGCGATCGTTTCGTCACTCTCTCGCATTCATTCACAGATCGCACAACAAAATGCCCTTTGATTTCTGTTTTTTTTTTTTTCGTCGATCTCGCTCTCGCCTTTCGCGTGCTCTCTTTTTCTCTTTCTCTCTCTCTCATCCACTTTCTCACTTTCTTTCCCTCTTTCGCTCTCATTCTCACGTTCGCTGTTCCAAAACTCCGCTCGCGAATGCATTTCATACATTTCATACAACGTCATATTCGTCGCACGAAAGACGCTCGAAAGGCTTACATGAAATTTATTTTATCATAATTTCGGACATTGTCACAGATTTTTGCGCCATTTGCGCCGAATTCTCGTCGACGTGAAAAAGCTTTAGCAGCAAAAAAATTGTGTATTTAGTGCAAGATTCGCAACGAAGTGGAAAATGATCGATAATACGTGACGTTCGTTTTAAATAGTCAAGCCCGTTCACATGATTAGGAGAAATTTTGTATTTTTCCTCTTTTCATGCCGAATCTAGTTATTAAAAAAGAATTTAATTAAAACCCGCGCTTTTGGTAATAATCGGTCGGAATGTATTTTCGATAGCATTTTAATATTCTCCGATAATAATATGGAGATTGAGACTGCGTAGGCTCCAGCTTCCGATAGCTGAAACCTGGATTTCAGAGTAATTTTTTTTTCGCCCATAGCCGTATTGGAAAACGCGGTGTTCGATTTCTATCACGCGTTTAAAAGGCTCGAGGATCGCGTCGGGCTAATAATATCAATCTCGCGATGACTACACCGGCAGAAGGATAATCATATTTCGTAGATTTCCATATCACGCGCGATCGCTGTTTAATTCCCGAGAGCGAATCGCGTATTGATAGAAAACGTCTCTTACTGTTTTCTTTCTTCGGAAACCGATAATACGATGCCTCTCGATTAAATCGGTACATCCCGACTCCGCATTAACAATTAACAGTAGCAACAATTCTTGGGTCTTCAATTGGTTTATCGCGCGACGCCAGATTGGCTCGCTTCTCCAAAATTGATCGCGGTCCAATTAGTAGCAGACGACCGCCGATGAATTTCCACTTCGCCACGCCTCGTCAATTATTACTCGCCTAATTCTCCCTGCGAACGTCCTTCCTCAATCGCATCTTGTCGCACGAAATGCGCACCGTTTTCTTTGCCCGGCGTCGATTCATCGTCAAGTTAACATCGTCGACATTCGCACGGAAATCTCTTGCCTTAAGGAAAAGGATGTTCTCTCTCGGTACAATGACAGATTCAGCGATTGGAATCAATTGGAGTGCTAAAGCGCTCCAAATACTATGTTTCACAAACATAATATCATATAAAAGTATCAAAGAAAATTTTGATTACAATATTGTATTTATTACTGATATTTTTATAGTAGAATAATTAACCATTTTTAATTGAAAAATGTTTTTTGTAATTCAGAAAGTTATTTAGGCGTCTAAAGCCTCTGGAGCTGCATACCTGTCATTGTTACTCGGCAATCGGTGATTGAGACCGTCGTCGACAATGCGAACGACAGGATGAATCGTCGCCCCGTGTCGAACGTCCAAACAAAGTCATAACGAAAATAACACTACTAATTATACACTTCAAAAACGATATACATCCTAATTACATCATATTACGTTTGTGTACGTCAACTCGGTTCCGAAATTGCTCTCGCCCGGCGCATGTACGCGTATTTTATGTGTATATCCTCTTTTCCTATTCCTCGATCAACCAGCGATCGAATACCGGCACGAGTTCAGATTCTCACGCGATAGAGACACGAAAGAAAACAAAGATGCGATCGCTGTATCTGTGCAATGCGATTGGCGTAAGATACGCATCTCTCTTTCTCTCTCTCTCTCTCTCTTTCTGTATCTATAACATGGAAAAAGTGCTACATTTGTCGAAATAATGCCGGCGTTCGATCCCCGTTCGTGACTACCTCGTTCCGTCGAAAAACGATCAGTACATTAATTTGCAAATACGTTGTTTTAGCTGTCTCGTACGTGTATATGATTGTACGTGTGTGTACGTGTATATATGTATAGGCGTGTCGGAATGCCCTGTGATGTCTCGCGATCGATCCTCGCCGTGTTACCTCCGGCGTGCACTGTCTTTCATGGAACGGGAGTAAGGAAAAGCTTTCGGGCCGGAAGGAGAAAGTGCAAAGGATGCACGGTTACGTGCCACGCACTTGCTGTCGATACTTGCAATTTAATCGACCGACCCTCGAGGTGCCCTTAGATAAACCTGTCGCACTGTCGTTGAGCGATGAAGATAATATAATCATCGACGAGATCACGAATGACACGTATACCTTACGCGTCGCGTACGTATGAGTGCGTTCGCGGTGTTATATGTACGTATCTGTACACGCGTGTATGTATACACGATAAACGACAGCGCCTACCGCAGTAAGAATGTGATTGATAAACGATATACAATCGCGCGATCTAAATAATAAATGGCGACACGTATTTCAGAGATCGTGTGTATGTGTGTGTTTGTATGTATGTACTTTGTATATTTGTGTTGCTTCGTATATATAGTAAATATGCATATCTATATACCGCGTTAGACGCGCCTTAAATTTCTCCCTTCCGGTACGAAACGATAATATATAACTGTAAAATCCATGTAGAATATAAAAAATATTCTCTCGCCGCCTCTATCTAACTATATGAAACGCTGCACTAAGACTGTATACTTCGTTACGAACGTATATGCGTGTGTATACCCGCGTGTTCGCGCTTGTGAATGTCTGCGTATGTGTATACATGTGTATGTGTGTCCTGCGAGGAGATGTGTACATGGTCATGTTGCTTTACGTACGATTTTTCCTTTTTCAAGCTTACGGGAAAGTGTTTACGTCTAGATAGGGTGGTGGGTTGGATCGAGGCACATCGTCGGATCGAGATCTCTCAGCTCTCATCTCGATCAATCCTCCGTCGCGCAGATTCTTTCTTTCGGCACAATGTCAAGTACCTTTAATTTCTTTTTATTTATTTAGCGATACGTTGCAATTGTTCGCGCGACTATATTGTCTAAATTTTGTTAAACCTACATGCACGCTAGTCGTCGCGATTGCTCTCGTATTACGCTGGCTGGAAAAGCAATCCTTCAACGAACATTTGGCATTCGACGGATCTGTCCGATTTGCGCGCGTTACATTGCGCCAATTTACAGTCAAGACAACAATTATCACAGCGGCGCCAATTACATCAATAAGATTATGGCCCTCAAAGTCTATAAATAAATAGACATTTGCGCGATAATCTAATGACAATCGAAAGCCAACTCGGTTAAATCGAGTCTTTAGTCGTATTTTTACGACATCGCGCGCGCGTCGAGACGCTTTATTCTTTTTTTTTTTTCGCGCTTGATTAAAACTTCCTTTTTAAGCATGCTGGTAACATTACAATTTATCTCGAGACGAGAGAAGTGTTCGATCCTCGATACGCCTCGGACTTAGCTCGGGTACCTTAATAACTAGAAGATACATCGTTTAAATCAAAAGGGGGAGAAAATCCGGGACAAGGGTGTCCGGGGGGGGAGGAGAGGGTAGGGAAAGGGCGGAGAAATCGAGGGTAGAGCGTAAAGGTCAATCGAGCATCGGACGCTCGATCGAGAAGGTACGAAGGTACGCGATTGAGCGCTGCGGGATACGCTTTATTATTCCGCCTGCGCTCTCTTGTGTTGTTGTTGTTGTTGTACTTGACGAACGATCACGAAGGGACACGAGAACAAAGAAGTAAGGTACAAAAAAAGACGCGTTGTTAAACGTTACGTCGACGGGCTGTAACTGACCCGCTCACTACTGCCACCGTTGTAGAGAACCCGGGTCCTCCCATGAGGGATCGAATCGAGAGGGTTGAGGGGTTGAATGGGACTGGGGAAGTGCTTCGCTTAAGAAACAAGCTTCCGCCGTGCTGGATACAACGATAAAAACGACGGCGCTCGAAAGGCGCGCGCGCTCGATAGCGCCCGCGGTGTTTTTACGCGATAAGACTGGCTCTGCTGCTTGATTAGCTGGGGATTAATTAACGCCCTGTTTAATGGGGTGCTCTGGTGGCCGAATCGTCGAAAGGTCGACCATCATCGCGTTAGCGACCGTCGCGCTCGATCGATCCTAAGATTGTATTCTTCCGCCCCCTCAAAAGGCGCGTTTGAAGCGAAGGGAAGAGCGATTAAATACGATTCGATCGGCGTAACAGAGAGAATTAACGTTCCCGACTGTTACCCTTGTGTAATTATCGGGTAATATCGATCTGTCAGTCGCATTGGGATCTGGTCGCTAACGCGATCGACGGCATTTCGAGGATCCGGACGATTGTTGTGCCTTCAAAACATCTATCGTGTTACATGGATTTGTTTGAGGAGCAAAACAATGGATAATGTACATGGCGGCTACTGATTGTACGATCGGCATTTCGATGTAATGAGCATGTTGACATTTAGACATGAGCGAAAATTATCAATTCGCTTTTAGAAGTTGTTACTGAATATAAATCTAATGTTCCTCTTAAATTGATTGAAGCGTTCTCGCACCATGTGTGTGTGTGTGTGTGTTTGTGTATATGTTTCTCTCGATAATAATGACGATAATGTAATCGGAACATCGAGATCAATTTTCGAAACGCCGGTCGTACATAGCCGCGTGAGAAGTTCGTTAGCACTTCTGAATAGATAATCATACGATCGTCATTGATGAGTATTTAACGTAGGATCGTGGCTGATTAAAACGGATTTCTAAGCGTGTCCTTGCCTATGAAGAAAAATTCGGTCCGATCGACCGGAGATATTAAAACGTGTTCTCAATTTACAGAAAAACGTATATACGTCTACGCGGTATGTACAAATATGATTCGCGCAATCTATATACAATCAAATTAGAATTACGATTTATTTAACGTTGGGTACACATCGTAGTAAAGCAGCGTGGATCTGGTAGCTTGATAGGCTCGCTGGATCTATCGTCGATTTCGCTACTGATTCAGATAACACAGATGCCTGAAAAGACGTCAAAAAGCTGTCCCAATCTTCTCTCGGGACGTTTCTTCAACGTTCCTTCCAAGCATTCCGCGATTTGACTAATGTCATCCGCATCAGAGTTACTTAGTCCGCCGTAAATATACCTGTCTCGGAAATTTATGCTTCTCGTAGGATTAACTTGTTTCGCTGATCCTGACGTTTCTTTCAACGAATACTAACGGGCGCCATTCGCGTTCGCTACGGCTCGAGAGAGCTGTGAGACCTCGCTTACACGTCCCTTCCCATTTCCCTTCATAACGTTCCAATATCTCGGAAGACACGCGTCTTTACGGTACCTTGCCGTATTGTCGCGCAACACGGCGTGCCTTCCGTGCACCTGCCAGGAAATTTGTTATTGCCGCGGAAGAGCAACGTGTGTAAAAGGGGAGTAAAAGTATTTTCGCGGAACGCGCAATCGGAGACCGTAGACTGTCGTTCAATACATTCGGTGGCTAATGGGATCCCACACACGCGAACATTGCTCTAATTACGACTGTTCGCGCACACCGAAAGCGTTACGAAGACAGGAAAATGTGTTGACGTCGGATTATGATACGACAATCTGTGGTTTTTGTACATCGAGCCGATGAGATGACGAAGGGACGAGAAAAAGGAGAAAAAATCGATGCGAGAAAAGTCTATACCTCCGTTGGAATGAATTTACGTAATCTTCTACACAGCCACGCACGATCTGTCCGTCGACCTTCCCGTGATCACATAGACTCGCGCCGAGAGCGAGTTGCTGAAGAGTACGAGTTAAGAAACGCGGTGGAATGAACGTGGAATGACAAAAGACCCGGGAACGACGGCAGATCGATAATCGTTTGAAAATTGATCCTTTTGCGAGTTTGAGAATTCATGGGAAAGAATGTTTGACTGTTAATGTAGATCGTGAAGCGTTAGAATATATCGAGATGTTTAAAAATATAATTACTGCTCTTTCTCGTCTTCTTTTGCCCCACTCGCATTTTCCGTTATTTGGTCTCGCGATTACGGCCACGTAGCCGCTACGCTTTTATGAACACATGTATTTTTGATTGTTGCTGCGAACGTTCGATAAGATATCGTGCATGAAAAGTATGGGAAAGATGTTGAAATCTTGGCAAAGTGCCAATTTTTTGGACTTCTAGTGAAAATGTAGAAAATTAATGTTTAAGTTCTCAATGTCTATAATACGTATATATACACATGTGTATATGTCATATTATTCTTACTATTGACTATTCATTTGCATTCAATTTGACATCTAAAAAGTTTTTTTACAAGTTGCTACATATTTGAATACATTTCTGTCCTTTCGATTTGGTTCAATCCATACAATGCGTTCCTTTTTTCATTTTGTTCTAGTCCGAATAGATCAATAAGTGCGAAGTTCGAAAATAGATTTTTAAAAGTGCAAAAGATCACCGTCTCATGCCGACGTTCGTGTAAGGATCCATTTTAGTGGAACGATGATACTTTCGAAATGCCTTCGGGACAAAAGCCGAACTCGCCGATAAAACCGATGTAAGAAAAGAAAGAAATAGCAAATTGCGCAATCAATATTGAACCAGGAGATTCGGAAAATTCATATATTCTATCATTGAAAAAAATAAGCTAACAGAAAAAGCAACAATTTTTAAGTATTAATGTTCCTCATTTCCTTTAATGCAAAATCTGGAGCAAAATATATTTATGATACATACGAAAACACGTTTTTCATTTATCGCTTACAAGAGTACCTATCGGAACAACGTTTGTTAAAATTACAAAAAAAGATGCTCTCAGAAATACACGAGCTAAACGGATATGGAGCATCACGAATCTGTACGGATATTTAATGACAGTAATAATACATAATAATAATGGCGATGATGAGGTTGATAAGATTGAGAGTGATAATGGTGATGTCGGTCAACCGTCGTCGTCAGCGAATATTCGTACGGCGCGTACATATGCATATACATACATATGTATGTCGTAATAAGTAAGTCGTATATACGTTATCTGTTGGTTTTGCATTTGACGCACGCGATCCGGCAAACCGTCCACGCGAATCCCTGCGCGAACGCGCACATACAAATGCGCCTGCATCTGTATACATGGATATCCCTGTGCCGCGTCGGTTTTGCATATAATCGCGATACGTGATCATTTCAACAATATTCGCGCACATGTATATGTATGCAGTTTTAATTCTTATCCTTTATCTTGAAATCACACGTGTAATAATTTTCAATATATTTATATATTTATCTGAACAGCACGTTAGATCTATGTATCATGTTACGTTGGTCATACATATATATTGTATGTGTGCGAGGATGCACGAGGTGTCCGCGTTATCTAGGTATGCCTCTACGCTCGCACGCAGTTGCCGTACTCGCGCGGGCACGCATTTCCGGACGTATATACTCGCACACCGTCCGCATACGCACGCACCGAAATCCCTCATTCTCGCCTTCACAATAATAATCACGTGACAATAACGATAATAATAATAATGATGGTAATCACTCTCGGACGCTAATCGCTATCGCGACGGCAATTAATGCGCACAATCAATGAACCAGTTAATGAATATGCTTATGCCTACGTTTACTTAATTATACAATTGTAATGATAATTATCGTAATTACTCGTATGCATGCTCCGGATCAATCATCGTCGAATGTTTCCTTATACGCCGGCATACCCTAACGGTCGATTGCGAGTGGGGAACACGACGCGGTATTGCCCTTTCTCAGTTGTAGCAGATCGAGGACAATCGATTCCGTCCGCTATCTTCAAATTCTCCTTTCGAGATATGCTAAATCGCACGATCAAGGGGCATCATTACGAGAACGGAACATAGAACGAACGAGGAGAGCAAGGAGTATAATATCTGCTATTAAGCTTTCGTCGAAGAATGACCCATTATCGAATGCCGTACATTATAAATGAATTGTGACAAAAATATTCGCTCGAGAAGAATCCTTTTTTTTTTTTTACTTGGGAATATTCCTGACGCGTCCGCAAAGCTTTTTTCATTTTAATTTAATGAACGTTTTTGTGTCGCTTTTATTCAGCTTATTCGGCTGTCTGATGCCCAATATGCAGTATTTCAGTCAATTAAATTATCGGATTGTTTCGCAGCACCGATTTAAACTAAAAATTCTAAATTTTATATTAAAACCGAATCGCACGACATGATATTCTGTGTATATATATATGTTGAAATATAAATGAAAATTTTCAATTTTGAAAAATGTCTGATAAATAGTCTCAATTAATCTTGTAGTCTATTCTGGGAATACCAAACCAAAGGATCTTTTATGTGAAACGAGTAGCATAGAATTGGAACACGAAAAAATTATCCAACTGTTAGATAAAAATCCTATTTAAATTAAACGATTAAGCGAGTAATTGATGTTATTCTACAAACGTAACTTCCGGCGTAGATTTCTAATTGCGAGATAAGCAACAAAAGCTCTCACGACGGTGTGTATAAATATATATACACTCATACGAAGGACGCCCGTTTCTCGTTAAAATAAGCATTCCCTCTTTTTTTTTTCCATCGAGCCTTTCCTGGCGTTAGGGTCCTATCAACCCTTATGCGAATTGACCTCACGCCATTCGCTTCAAGCTTCTCCTCGCTGCTTTACGACAATCACCCTGGTACTGTTTAACCTCGCGTACCCCTAACTTCGCGTTAGCATCTTTTTAGTTTTCCTTAAGAGCATATAAAAAGTCGTGTGGCACATTGACGGTTGGAATGTTATTTTGTCTTCATTAAATTTATAATAAGAATCATAATAATTAATAATAGTAGTAATATAGTACTTTTTTTCGGTGTTATTAATAATATTGTTTTATGTATCGTTTAATAATAATAATAATAATCATAAGAATCATAATAATAATAATAATTAATATATTTTATATATAATATATCTTTCTGTGTTTATACTATAGTAGTTTGTTTCCTCTGCACTTATTTATATTCTGCATCTGACTGCGGGTTTTGATTTGTGGGAAACTTCGCTCGGCCTCGCGACGCCGCGATCGACGGCGATCCATGCCGGGGGGTGTGTCGCGCGCGATTGATCGACAGAAGGAGCTCGACGGTCCATTCGCCACCTTATCGCGATCGCGCGATGGTTCCCTGAGCGAACGTTCGAACGTTTGTCGGAGCGTCTCACCCGACGTGTCCGCGTGCCCGCGAGATCGCCGCGGGAACGTCGATCATTGATCCAAGCCGCCGATCCGCTCCCCCGTGAGCCGACCGATCGCGACTCGAGGCCGAGGCGATCCTTGTTTTTGCATTGCTCTTCGTGGCATCTGCATTAGCGTAAATCACTGCTGGATATATGTATATGACGTAGAGACTTTTAGTAATCTGTACTTGTTATTTTTTTTTCCTTTTTCCTATTTTGTTTGCGTTGCCGCACGGCGACCGTTGCGAGCGCCGCGGATCACCCACGGACGATCGTGGCCGCGGGCGCCACGCGATCGCCGCTGCGTGCCTTGATGCTGAGAGAAATGTCTATTGTTGCTTGTAGCGTGTATATGTTGTTGCCGGTTATCTGTATTTTTTTTTTGCTTTGCTCGCGCTGAGCACCGGGCGAGTATTCAGCCCCGTGCGCGCACGGGCGCGCCAGTCCGATCCAGGATCGACGGTTGCTCCGATTGATCTCAAAGCGCCGTGCGTCGCGCTCTCGATCTCTAATCTACCGATTGGACCCGATTCGAGGTTCCGTGTCTGTCTCGGTGGACCAAACCGGATGTCTCGCACAAGTAGAACAAACGATTAATCAATTGTTACAACGGACAATGCAATTAATCGTTCAAGCTCGGGAACCATTGAATTCCCAGTTGGATTACTCGATTACCGAGAACACCCCGCGGCCCCGTCAACCGACCGGTTCCCCGTGATATGCTCCGTGTTATCGATTGGTCGTACTAATCGTCGCACGTATCTAGCGATCTTCGCTATTCGCGCCTATGTCGCGATCGCGGCAACGTCGATCCCGTCTCGCGGCGACCCGTCTGTTACTGTAAGGAGACGACTGGTATCGGGAGGCTATTGCAATGTTGTTGTAGCTGTAATGTTAGAGAGCAGACTGCGTGTACTGTTATTTCTGGTATGCTGTTTCGCGTGTCGCCGAGTATGCGAATGCGGCCGGGGGGCGAGGGGGGGGGAAATTGTTAGCTGCGGGATGAAAGCTGTAATAAGAGCGTAGGATTTGCACGGAGGTTTTCCGTTGGCGGGTGGAGGGGGGGAGTTAATCCTGTTGTAAGGGCTGTTCGAGGTGGTGCGGAGGAAGGGCTCGGGGACCTTCCAAGGATCGGATGCTTAGTTTGCTTAATTCACCTTTCTCTCGATTATAGTCACTTTTCTTAATTAACCGTTAAAACCATTGTTGCCCGTAGAAGAGACCCGACCTGGTTGCCTTCCGAGTTGCCTTCACCGAGACTGAACAGCGCGGACGACACGCGCGGGACGAGAGAACTTATGCGGTTTTCTTTTAGCGTGTGCATATGTCTTTTGATCGATTTATTACCGGTGATTCAGCGTACTTGGTCCGTAAACTAATTGGTCGTACTTTGAAGCACTCCGGCGTATTCAGGTCTGCGACGTTTTGGTACTAACATTTGATTAGAGTACCGACGATCAATCCTCCGATATGTAATTTGATTAATTTAAAAAATGTGCTTTATCCTTGCACGCTCATTAGTCTTATATTTTTCGAATAACACGAAAATTAAAATTATTCAGATATTTCCACGTTGTCTTTCTGTAAATATCTGTTGCGAATCTCATTGTCTTTTTTTTCTTGTAAATTCGATAATATCGTGTGTTAAAAATAATAATAGAAACATTGGATGAATTTTGCTTCTTCAACAGTATCGGCACTCATCGTCGACAAAAAAAGTTCTCGTCTCGGCGATGTGATCTTGGCTGATTACGATCTTGGTAATTTGCGCAGTCAGGCCGGGTCTGGCGATAGTGATAGCATATAGAAAAGAACACGATATATGAACAACCAAAGCGCCAAACTACGAGTACCATCGATGCTAGCTGCGTAGTACCAGCGCCATTTACCTAATCACTACTAGTCGAAAAGTCTAGGCTGAGCCGGTGCCGGAAACGATCGCCTCCGATCGGCCTCTCGGCGAGAATGTGGAGATTTGCGACTGTCGAAAATGCAATTTCGATACTTTTTTGAATTTGACAATTCTTCTTTCATAATAATTTCATATCGATAGTTATATAGTCACATAATATCAAAGATTTAAACTGTTTTATGAAATATCAATGGATCGAATTTAATTTAGCATTTATATTTATCATTAATAGCAAAAAAGCCATAAAAATATTATCGATAAGCCATGTAATTTATTCTATTTCTGTGATTATTTATATGCAAACAATTAACGGATAAGCCATTGTACATACACACTGACTGACGAAATTGATCAAATCGTATCATTATCATAAATTTCTTTTGAAAATTCATGAACAAAGATATCTGTAGCAAGATCATAGATATTTATTTGTTTACATGTTAATATTGAAAAGCCGGTTTGCCATTTTCGAATCAGTCGTAGATAATTATGTAGTACATTTGATCAATTTCATACATAGGTCACTACATAATCTGATTACTGTTACAAAGAGTTATAAATCTGTTATTTCACTGAGATTCCGTTTCCTGCAATTCGCAAAACAGAATTAGCTTGCATTCATTTTACCCGATTAAAAATGCAAGGAGAAAGAATTTCGACGTCTCGGGAGTATCCAAATGGTACGGAAACGAAATGGAAAAGGGCGAGAATATACAATCTCGCGGAGAGCTCGTTTATTTCCAGCTGTCGCGAGTCGCACTCAGGGATACTCTCGGTAGTCGCGATACGAGGAGCTTTCGCCTTCTTCGCGGCCCCTCGGAGACGAGATCTCAGCACCGGTTTTCCCCATGTTGCCATTCTCGCGTTCAAATCTTCCGACTTGTTCGTCGTATATCTATCTAACCCTATCTACGATACGTGTGTCCGTCGTCCGACGTCGAGACGACGGCGGCGATTCGCCCAGTTGAACACAATTCGGTCGGTATTCTGTTTCTCCTTTTTTTTTCCCCTCCCACCTCTTAATTTATTTTACAGTCTCCAACGCGCGTGCGGTCGATCAACGTATACAATGCTGCTCGCTCGCCGAGCCTTTTTATGCCTTTAGAGTCACTTCATGACTGAAAAAAGCCTACGGATTACAAGCTTATTAAAGCCGATCAGGAAGGTACCGAGTCCTCGACCGACAACGGAGGAGACTTTTTCGATTTACTACATTGGTTCAGGCGAACTCGCGTTGGACTTGTCGGACTCGTGAATGCGCGGATCTCTCCCTTCACATATTTTCAATTATGTAAATAAGTATATATATTTCCCAATAATTTATTTAATATTTTAACTATTAATGATCATTCCACGATATTTCTGTATACTTTTATCTACACATAATATTCCATATTTTAAGACTTTTAGATACCATAAATAAATTATTTTTGCTAATAGAATAAATACTGCCATTACCATAACTATTAAAACTTTAAAATTTTCTGTGTTTAAGTAATTTTTCTTTTTAATATGTTGTTCTATTTATTTTTAAAATATGTATATCAATTTTTATAAGTTTAATTTCAATCAAGCAGGTCTTCTTCAATCAGATAGATTTTTTTTTAATAAGCAAATATTAATTTCCAATCAAATGGATACTTTTTCCTTCTGATACGCTCTTAATGATAAATTTCACGAGAATCATATTTTTATTACTACTTGATTCATTTTGTAATTAATATTTTTCAAAAAAGTACGACTTGAAAATATAACGATCTTTAATTTGCAGTAATGAATATCGCTATTACGATAATGACAATGACAATGGCAATGAATGTTATCCCTGAGGCAAAGCTCAATGCAACGTCAATCACACGGAGCGATCCTCATTATCTCACGGTATCAGCGTATACGTTTGGATTAAGCATGAAATGATTTTTCATTTGTTGCCTACTTGAGACGTAAGTGTCTCATTAATTTTAAGGGAAGATCCGCGCGTACGCGAGGGAAGACCTTCTTTTCGTCGAATCGACGTCGGCCGCTTGATTGTGTATTATATATATATATATATGTTTGTGTATGTGTGGGTGTGTATTTGTGTATTCATGTATGCGTGCGTGTCGTGTGCGTGAAACTGTGTATCCCTATATGAATGACAGGCCAGCTCTTCGTTGATCACGAAAATCCCAACATTCGAGAATGCGCGTGAATTGAAAATAGAATTTAAAAAACGGTAACTTAGCGCGTAACAGCTCGTTTTGCTCCATTTTTTTCTCGACGTGTCTCGCGTACGTGTGCGCGCGACTCCGGGCGCACGTGTGCGTGTGTATGTATATGTGTGTGTGTGTGTGTTGTGTGTGTGCACGTGTGTAGATGTATGTGTGTATTTAATGAGTGAATGTGTGCCTGTGTGAGTGTGTATCCTGTTCGTGTACTAATACACTAATTGCACTTATTCGAAAAAACGGAACATAAGGTTGAACGCAAGATGGCGGCCGGACGGCCCTGGAACGTATGTGTAGGTAATATACACCCTTGTTTAATTTACTTTAATAAGAAACTCTATAACCGCTTTTGTCTCTATCGCGTTCGCTGTTGTCGCCCCGATCAAACGCGCTCGAACTAAATCCGTTTGCTGCTACAATAGTCTCATCTATTTTCGTTCGTGCTACTGTGAAAGTCGTAAAAACGTAACTTCATAACTTAGGCACAATTTGGAACTGTTTAGACCATTTTCACACGACCCCGTCTGTCCGACGCTCGTGTGTCCCTCGATCGTGGAGACGAGACATTCTATTTGCGGGACCGATGATGGAGCTAACAGATCAAATTATTTCAATATGAACATACTGATGATTTTTTTAAATCAAATTAAAATCTTAATATATCCTTTCAGACTAAGTAACTTATTACTTTAGAGTACAGTGCTTTTTCTGAAAACACATATATCTTTAATAAATGTAATAATTTAGAAAGACTGAAATACTCTTGAACATATTTCTCTCGCATTTAAAATAACATATGTTATGTAAAACACGTATATGTTTTAAAAATATTTTCAAAATTTTTAAATAAACTTACTTCGAATAAATATTATAACGAAACTGCAATTATCGTATCAGGAAAGATTTTATGAAAATTAGATATTTTTTTATTAATGAACAATATGTGTAATTGATGAAGAGCAAACAAGTGGTTGAAATGATAAAATTTAATCGCTAAAAATTCGAGGAAGCAAGTCGCAAATGTTCTTTTTACATCCATGTTCGTGACACACGAACGTCTCTCGCTGAAACCATACCAAACGTGACAATATTGTGAGGTAGCTGACATTGAGCCGTTTCAGGGCCAATCGGACCAAATCTTCCAGTTTTCCATTATCCAGAATCGCGTCCGAATCCCATTCTACCTTCGCGTGAAAGGGCGTCACAGGGGGAACTATACGACTCTCTTTCTCCTCTCCCCTTGCGAAGACGGCGAACGGAGAAAGAGAACGCAAGGATCCCTCCGTTTCCTCTCGTTCTGCCGATCGAGGCTCGATGAAAGCGGAAAGAGCACGCGCGCGAGAACATAAAGAGGTGTGCAAACGAAAACGCAAAAAACGGGAATCTTTGGACCCGACTTTCCGAGCGATGCCCGCCATCTTGGTCCCGTCTGACCACCGGTGTGGATCAACGTAATTTCGCGATCACGCTTCTTCCGTCTTCCTTTCTTCCTATTTATCTATCTATCTATCTCTCTCGCTCTCTTTCTCCCCCTTTCTTTCCCCTAACTTGCTCGTTTTTGTCCCGTTAGTCCTCGGTTTGCCTTCTCTTATTCGTATTACTTTGTCTTCGCACACCGTAATTACAATAGTCTTTTTTCTTTTTATATATATATATAATATATATCCATAATCTTATTACATATACACTAGCTGGTTACAATAATTTGTGAAAAATATACATCAAAATTTTGTTACTTTTTACATCACAGATATTTTAATATAATATATCATCTTTTAATTCTTAAAGATTTCTGTTCCTCCCCGTATATTCGACCAATCCGTCACTCGCCGGACTGTTTAGCGTATCGCCCGCGACGAAGGGAGAGACGACAGGATGTACAAGCACGAACGGACCGAAGAACTAAAGGATTCTTTTAAATTCTCCGATCGCAAAGAACAAAGTTATATATTAAGATATCTTTTATGCGTACACTTCTTTTATCGTATAATAATTGTGTGTATTTTAAAGACCAGAAACTTCCGAAACAACATAAATATCTGAAAAATACCTAATGGAAGGGCGTCTAAAAAATATTCAAATCCTTCGAATATCTTTTAGACGTTTTTCGCATTTCTTCCAAATTTTTGCATTCTCTTCAAATATAACTATGCATTTTAGAGATAACGATACATATAACATCAAGTTTTTTATCAACTGTCTTCCGTTTCGAACGAGAGAATTGCCATTTTACGGCGCACGAAAGCAAACACGCGCATAAAAGAAATCTTAAGCTCGATTTCTCAATAACGGAGAACAACGATACGATTTCGATTTGCAGGAGCTCTCGTCGTGGCTTCGGTCCCATCGTCTCCCCGAAAAAAAAGAACGAAAAGATCGACAGTGCTTCAACAATCGCGTCTACAACGGTACATGCCTAGCCTCGAGTTCTCTCATATCCCTTTCCCCGACGATCGCGCGTAGCAAATTTCTAGAGAGAGAACGGGAATTCCTCTGTAGATTTTACTCGAAGAAAGTCGCCAAAAAGATAGACAAATATCTCCCTCGGTCGACGTCAATAATCCCTCCCTTCCCGCGCGAAGGAAACGAGACCTTCTCTCGCGTCTCATCGATCGCTCGTCCGGACGGCGATCACGCTCTGTCGCGGTACCGCGGAACGGTGTTTCGTAAGTATCACGTCAGTGCGAAAGTTCTTCGGCGTTGCCGCGAGAGAAAAACGTAACGTATTTTACGCGCGTCTAGATAGTCTAAACTGTTATGGCAGACACGTCGACGTGTCGCTGGGAGATCATTACGCGGACGTATCGTTAATTACGCCGTCAGCGCATCGATCGTACTAATTTGTCGCGACCTAATCGTCCCATCCTAAACTATGCGGGCGTACCTCGTGCGTGAGCTTTACTCTGTAGTCCGCGTCGTCGAAAATGTCGCCTCCTTGGTTGCAACGTGCACGTATAATACATGCCTTGCATTAATAATTAATTTCACCGACCTACATTATTTTCATTTTAATTTATAACACGCAGAATTAACGAATCTTTTATATATTCAAAAAATATAGTTAACCGTTTTTAAAAAAGTCATTTCAACAAATTCGTTTCTTAAATTATTATTTTATTCACATATTAATTTTTCACTAAACTCCCTAAAGCACGAAACGTAAAAAATTCCGTTATGATTATTACCTAATCTTAATCGCTTTTGCAAATATCAATGTATTAACATGATTCTCTCGTATCCCGGCCAATTTTCGCCTAGTTAGCGAATATGTATAAAATTACAGGTACCAATTGGATAACACATTGATATAGAGAGAAAACCGCCAACAATTTGATCGTCGTCTGCTTGCAGAATTTGATCCAATTACGAGCAATACGATGAAAAGGACAGGTATCCGTAGCAACTGCGAATTATTTTCGGCGACGCGGACGTTGGACGCGGATAGTCTCGTTTGTCCCACATTTGCTTGCGCGCTTTCTATTTTCTCTTGGTGTATCACCTTTTCTTTCACGAAAAAAAAAAGATACCGAAAGACGTACCGCGTTGCACCTGATGGATCGTGGAGATTTGAGATCCGCCGATTATAGACCGCACTTAACGTCGCGACGAAACATCATAACCGTAATTGAATTAACGACAATCATAGTGTACGCACGTTTACTATCATCCGCACGATAAATATCATTTTTTTCACATCTAACGATAAATCTTTCGATAAAAGGTATCGGGCTTGAATTTCTAGGTGTGTCGGTGATGCGAATTCGCGGGTATAGGTTTTGGATGGGCTTTGGGGGTTGTAGGAGGGTGGTAAGGGGGGGGGGTGAGTGAGTTAGTGGTCGGAACAAGTGTATAAACATATTTCCCTCCTTTTCGCATAATAATGCCTGGTGAACGTTTAGAAAAAGACTTCGAGGCATCGAGTAGGTCAGATCACACCGAGTGATTTATATATTTCATCGAAGGTGTGTCTGCGAAGGAAGTGAGGAGTAGGTGAGGAATAATGGGAAGAGAGACAGGCGGTGGTGTGGTGGTGGAATAGTTAAAAAGTGACTTAGCGGACACAGGGCGAAGGAAGGTTTAAATTTACGTTTACACACAATCATAATTAGCTTGCATTTCGCTTTGTTGCTGTTCAGCTTGTTTTTTTTAACCCTAAGGAGACCTTAACGTTTACACTCAATAACTTGTTTCCGCGTTTACGCGCGCTTCCTTTAAAGTTACATTATTCACGGTTTTTTTGCTTTAAATAGGGTAAATTTTAAGTTTAGTTCCAAAAAACACCGAGAGAGTAGCCTTGCCTATATGGTTTACTTTTTTCGTAGGTATAATTTTTTTTGCATTAATAAGGAATTTTTGCATTTTTAAAACACCGAACATACATGCCTTATACTTTATGTACAGCCTAGAGTCTTTCAGTCGTTACTTTTAAAGAGAGTCATGAGATGAGTGCGTGTGGATCATCCTTTTTCGTTTCTTGCTGCTGCTCTATCCTCCTCTTTTCTGTATTTATTCGCATCATTTTACCGCGACTACGCTCGGTTATGCGAGAAAAATAGAAAATCCTGGCCCGCACTACAGCACCATTTTATTTTTTCTTTTTTGTCGCCGTTTTCTCGCGTTCGTCTGACCTCCGATCCTTCCTACTCCGGCTTTCGTCTCCGTCGATTTCGTCTTGGTCCAACGGTCTGCCTGCTATATTAACGAGATGACGAAATCGCCCTTTTAACACTAACCGCAGATCATCTCTTTATGAAATCCAATTTTAACTAAAAGAAATGCGACGACAGTCGCGCACGTCGTTAAATTATTCGAGAAGTACTTAAAAAATTTTCAATTTTTAATTATATACTTTCTCGTGAGGATATACTTCTTAAAAAATATATGTATCAATGCCAAATAAAATTATCTATAGATTTCAATAAAATTGGCTTCAACATGTACACGTAATTAAAATTGAAAATATTTTTAAGTTTAAATTATAAATACATCTATGATAAATTGTCATTTTACTTCAATTAACAGATGACATTTTGACTGAAAATTATATATCGATATTTGCATTTGAAATTTACCTCTTAGCATAATTATCAATTAGTAAAAATTCAGACTTTCAACAAGATTTCAAGAATTTTCACCAAATTAAAAAATTTATCATATTCAAACTTTCAAGTAGTATCACAATCACGAGCATAATTGGACGTGCATGACCGCGTGAATTCGCATAAAACCGAAAAAGAGAGACGTGTGGCCGCTCGAAACGTCGATGTTCGTCATTCGTTCGTTATTCGTGTCGTCGTTACTTCAAACCGGCGGCGGACGATCGAAACGCGCTCGAAGTGTCTGCCCAAAGTCCCGACGCGTCACGATGAGTCTGCTGGTTTCCTAATGCATATATCGCTCGCGGGAGCCGCGATATGTGTGAGAAACGAAAACAGAGATTAAAATATTTCTAGGTTTAGTAAGTCTTTTCCCTTGCGAAGAAACGATACAACACTGCCTCCGCTCGCGCTGCTGCTTCTCTTTCTCTCTCATTTCCTCTATGCAGTAGAAAATTTGTATTCGTATCAAAAAGTGGGCGTCTCGCGCTTAAGAAAAACGTCTGCGCTTCCGGTATCGGAGAAACCGAATCGAGAGCCGGCGCGCGGATTGCAACAGCATTCTTTCCTCTCTTATCCCACGTTCTGACTTTCGCGTTTGCATCTTTCTAGCTCTGTCTGGATTCGGACCGCAATCTAATTTCATAGCGCGACGTCGAAAGATCGCGATCTTCGTGGCCGTAACTGCTCACAAGAAAGAGCTGATGGAATTACTTTCCTCTTCAAACTCTGTATGCAAAACAGAGGATTAAAGATGTATAACAACTAAGAGACTTCTAACTTGATATTATTTTTAACAGTAGTTCTAATATCTATAAATTTCTTTAATTTTTTTTTGCGTGTCAAAGAGCTCGAAATACCTTACGCTTGTTCGAAAGGTAGAATTAGAGTTATACAAAATATTATAAAATATTAGAATCTTCACGCGCTGCTCGTTATGCACAAATCCTTCATAAGAAAAAGATTCCACAGACGAACATGCAGCGTGAACATCCAGCTTGAACGTGCCATTATATCAATTGGACAAAAGGATCACTCGCGACTTTGTAGGCAATTCTCAACAACGAAGATCGCAGCCCGGTATTTTCTGCATTCTTTCCTTTTTATTTATTTTGCCGCGTTCACGCCCGAAACGTGGGACGCGTTCACGTCGAGCGCTGGCCTCGAAATAACCGAGATTATAGAAATATTGTCGCCTCGTGAAAAAGAAAAACGTCACCTACGCACGCCAACAAAAGCCTTGGCTCGTTCTCGCTTCGCACACGTTCGTAATGACCAAAAAATATATGTATATATAATATATTATTCCTTATATAATTATATCGCTCCTTAGTTAAGTAGTGTTTAAATAGTAGATAATAAGTTTTTTTTTGTCATTTTGCATTAGGTAGTTTTACACTCACAGAGGAAAAAATATGCTGTCGCGTCGGCATTTTTGTTCCATCGTTTGACCTTTCGTCGTCGTCCACCGATTGATAGTGGTTGCAGTAATTAATAATCGTAATAATAATCATCGAACGGCTAACATCTCGCGTTGCGCGTGTCCACGGCGTGCGTCACACGGCGTCGCGCCTCCGGAGTCCCTCCTTCGCCAGTCAAATCCAAGACAATCGCGGGACATAGTAAACTCGTATATATCGTCTTCGGATTTTCGCGTCTATCATGGAAATTTCACATCGGTGCAAATTATCCGGAATCCGCGACGCTACGGCGCGAAGGTAGGATATCTCGGCCGCGCTGCTGTAACGACAAGTGCACGCGCGCAACGCCTAAATATCTCGTTATGTTCCCCATTTTTGTATACTCGCGTATATGTATTCGTTTATGTGTGTACATATGTATGTATGTATGTATATAAATGCGCTGTGTCGATACTTGTACGTGTGTACGTGTGTGTGTGTGTGTGTGTGTTTTTTGTGTGTGTGTGTGTGTGTCTCGTGGAATGTCGGGCTTGTAGAAACGCGGTCAGAATGGGTCCTTGCGTCTGCTAAAGCGTGTCGCGTATGAATACTCAGCACGATGAACATGTCGCGTGTGTCTTTTATCCGTTTACGTTTCTCGGTATATAACTCCGATGCGAAATTTGTATTTTTCGCCGTAAGTCGAAAGGGTCCTTCCTGCACGCGCGCCTAATAGCAGGCCTGGCCGGGCCGCGGGCCAGCCGGACGCGGGTTCATACGGCTGGTATGCGCTAACTGGCGGAATCGCAGTGGGTTTACGGTTGGTTGTGCTAGCATTTATGCATCGCCACTTTTTGTTCTCCCCTGTTCTTGCACTGGACTTGCCTCGCAACGTTCGAGGTTTCTTCCGATCGGAATAGAAGGGTCGTGGGGGGAGCAGGGTGCAGCGTGGGGGAGGGGGAG
>VBVR01000980.1:19612-36802 GCA_011638315.1 Tetramorium parvispinum | reverse complement strand
ATATATAGCATTGTCTTTTTATTCTTTTTACACATGCAATGCACGAACATTGTACAAAAACAAAAAAAATATTGTGTAACTCTATACGAGGTGAAATGCAAAAACTTCACATATTTTTTTACCCAATAATAGTAGCGTCCTTTCTATGTCAAAATCGAGAATGTGTAAATTTTCAATTTTGAGTAAAAAAAATGAAATAAATGTGTTTTATTTTTCTTAACTTTATGTTATAAAAAAATTTGCATATTCACAGTTCTGGCATAAGAGAGACGATATAATCTCTGCAAAACAACTCATCGCTTTGTAACGTGATGCGTAATTTTGTAAGACTGAAAAACCTGTTTCTGCTGATCGTGGAAGAATACTTAGTTAAGCAAAAAAAGAATCAAACGTATAGTAAACGAACAAAAAGTATATATATTACGTTGCTCTCTAATCTGTGTTAAATTATAATAATTTTACATTTTATTTAATTTATGATTTTTTTATGTTTCTATCCCTCTATACTTTATTTTGTATGCTTGTCTCCGTTAAAGGAAATTGACATGTTATATCGTTATATTAAAGTAGTGGTACAAGAGTTATTATCTACAACATCAAGCAATGAAATTTTTAGATATTGTAGATATATAAGTACAAGATGTTAATCATCTAATAAAATGTCAATTAAATAAGCGATTATTATCGAAATTTAGCATATCAGTAGATAACAATTACGATGGTATGTACTTGAAACGAGAATAAACAATTTCGAAAATATTATTTTAAATCATGGTAGAATTACGACTAACGAAAAATAATAGTTACCGCAATTTGATTGTGTTTAAATATTCAACTTGTGCGTGAAAATTTTAGTGGCAGGAAACCATTGCATTGCAAACTCATGCACTATCGAGATGTGCTTTTAATGCTTCGCGTTTACGACGATAGCGTTGCTTCATAATGCACCGAGCGCAGTCCTTATTAGCAACATTAGCGTACTCGTCGGCGATAAGACGCATGCCAATGCAGATAACAAACTTAAAGACGGTCGCTTTAAGCCACGATCGCTGCTCGACAATCGGCTCTTTAGATGCGTTTGCAATACACTATTCACCCACGCACTTAAATTCAAGTACACATCCCCCGTAAAGCAGGTATTATGGTATTCGAGACATGTCGTTGTATGCGTGTGTTGAGGAGATCCATCAATCTTACCAGGTAAATTCTAGTTTTGGGTCGTGACATTCGCTGACGCTATCGATATTATAGTCTCCACTCAAGTATTCGCGAAAAACGATTCGTTATCTCTGATGTGTGTCTCTCAATATTTCAAAGAGTATCGAGGAACACGCGCAAAAGCTTAGATAACGCTTCGCCGAATGGTGACCGGAAAGTTGCCGATACGCAATATATTAGTGCAAACAAATGTACTGCGTGTATCCGAGAAACACGACGTAATAAAAAACGACTGTCAAATCGATACGACTAGATTGATTTTTGTTAAAAGATTTTTATATTAAAAAACCTCCAGTTGCGATTTATTTATTAAGCCGGTCGGACAGGATAATACATAATTAACAACCGCATTAAAAACATCTTTAAATGCCAAAAGATGTAAAGTGATAATCGGCAATTTTATTTTTATTTTTAATTTTAAACTTTCAAGTCTAGTAGTTAACGCCGATAGTTTTCGCTTAACAAAGCTACGCGCTTTGCTAAGCGAAAAATGTACGTAAATTCACATGAAAATATTATTAGACACAAAAAATCCAGCTCAATCGTATTGGCACATTTACTTATTTGATTATTTATCATGACAATTATGATTTAAGTTATATATTTACCCTATTTTATTTTTTCATCTTTAATAAAACGTGATAATTTACGATTGCAATGAAATAAGTAAGAATCACCGAAACAAGTTTACTCTCCGTTAATTTTAATTAAAATTCATGCTAATACTGAGGTTTGATAATTATGCATTAAACTAACGGACCAGAAGCTCCAGCCATCACGATCGAGCGGTACGACACGTGAAAGGGTTAAATGTGTAAAAGGTTAATGGATGCGTCGATCGCGAACATCTCGCAACGTGTTCCGCGCGCGTTACCGCGCGCATAAATTCAAGTGCACATTCCGAGCCGATTGCCAACGCGCGTTTGTGTCAAGCGCGAGGCGAACGCTCGCGCGTCCGTCAGTCGCGCCAGGTAAACTTCTGCTCGGGTCGAGACACTCGCCAACGCAAATACCTGAAGGAGCTTTGCGCAACAACAGATGAGATCAACATCGACCCGCATCGAAATATCACATCAACGCGCCCGTGTGGGTGCATCCTTAAAGAAGAGCGCGGGATTGTTCACGCGATTTATTCGCACATGGGAGATGTTCTGAATAGCGCGAGCGCACCACCTATCCCCGAGGCGGCTCACCAGAAATAATCTCCTCTTTCAACTTGCACCCATTCGACGAGACGCAGAATCAACTGACGCGAGAGCGCAGCGAGCAGTTCCGCGTCTCCTCGAGCGGAATGAAGAATACAACGGCTGTTGAAAATTGTGCGCGGTCAGCCACTCTCGCGTCGAGGAACACGCTCGACCGCGGAAGCATCGCCGGGCCCGCACGTATCGGCGACGATATTTCATCGTCAGCGACTAGTCGCTCTATCGCAAACGCTTATCCAGTAAAAATCACTATTTTCTTTTTATCCGAAACCGGCGAACCTTTCCGGGTTACCAGCAGATTATTATAAATCACGAACTGGTTAAACAGGTTCCAAGCACTCACATCCGTAATTCCCTAATAATTACCACCTGTTACATAGATCGTGGAAAAATGATATATCAATGTATCGAGGACGCGAGAGGTGTTGCGAGAATTTTACTCTATCTGTTGAGTTATTAATAATTTAAAAGATCTATATCTTCAGAAAGAATGCCTAATCTAATTAAATTTCAATAATCCGCAGATAAAATGATAATTCTAAGCATGTTTATATATTTATATATAGTTGATATGTTTACATAGTTATTTTCTGTACAGTTTATTTCGAGATTATATTTTTCATCTATTCACTATCAACTTGTTACAGATAGAGTTCATCGTCCTTTACGATTAAAGGAACAATTTCAACTCGCTACCGAAATTAACAGCATCTGGTAAAAATTCGAATGACTGAAAAAACTCAACTCACATTCAATCTGGGCACCGAGGCCGATCTGCCGTTGATTCTCCTGCGTCTCAGAATTCTCGCCCGCTCGCGGTCCCTCCTGGTGCACCTATTGTTCTGCCGGGGCACCAGGCTAACCTGGGGCGCGTCCTCGAGAGATCGCATCCCGAGCAAAACGCAACCCTCGTCCTCGCGAACACCCGCCACGGTGCTGCCGCAGTTCCGCATTCCATCGGCACTCGCGTCGCTCGTTATCGTGCAGCGCGACAGGTCCTCGGTGGACCTCGAGGACGCTCTCAAGCCTGGCCGATGTCTCTTCCGTTCGATCACGAAGGACGAGGCTCTCGCACGTCGCGCGAGCTCGACTTGCGGCACGACGGTTCGCCTGGCGATCAACTGCTCCGTTTTCGTCGAGAATTCCTGCGGTTTACTAGACCGTGATTCGATCTTCGAACGATATCTGACTGCCTGAACGCCGTCGGTGGTGTCGTAATTCGACAGGGGGGATATACTATGCTCTAAGGATAAATTCCCCAAACGAGGGTGCTCTTTGGTATCCTTCGTCGTCTCGTCGCTTTGGTCCCTCGAGGAATCGTCCGCCGGAATCTGCTCGCCGGTTCCAGGCGCGGAGACGCTTCTCCTTAGAACGCGTCTTCGTACCTCGAGCCTGGAGGACGCTTGGATAGAGCGCGTCAGCGTGTCGCGATACTGCGGGTTCACCACCGTCGTGTGTCCATCCTCCTCCACGGTGTTTCCGCGATCAACAATCTCGCCCGGAACTTGCCCGGACGTCGCCCCGATCACCTTTCGGCTCAAGATAAAACTCGCGCTTCTTCTAGATCCTTTACACGCGTGCACATCGTGAACGATTCGCGAGGGACCCTTCCAAGATTGATTTTTGCGAAACTCTCGCGGCTTCTCCGACGACTCGGGTTCGTCGCCTTTTCTCTGGATGATGCTCGCTGGCACAACGTGCTTGTCGACCTCCAGCGTTCTCGCGCCGTCGTCGTCGGCTCGTCGCTTCTCGAACCGCGGCGACGTCTCGCGAGCTTCGTCGACGTCGACGCACTGACGTACGGAGATCAGACGGCAGCCGCCGTCGTCCCCACTATCCTCCTCGCTGATATACATCCGAAATAACTAGGCGTTGCACGTCATCGTCGCGCGCTGCGACGCGACATTTTACCACGAAACGAAACGCGTCGACTTCCTTCCTTCGACCAGGAAAATTGCCCGCTCCTCGGGATCTCTCATCTTTTATTTCTCCTTTCCTCGGAAACGCGGACACAGGTGGACGGACGGCGGTCGCGCAGTTTGCCAAAATCTATCTGCGCCGTCGTTTCGCGGGAAATCCGAAAGTCTGCAGAAAGTCACGCAGATTTGAAGTGCGAGGTCGTGTCAAAGCTGTCTATGACAATTATTATTTATGACGGGCTTTTAGGAAATTCGTATGCAGTACTTTCCTTGATTCCTCTTTTGAGCCTCGAACGTCAGAATTGGACACAGCGTGTGCCAGTAATTGGCCATTAATTAACGTCCCGGCGTGACGTCCCGTGTCGGACGACGATTTGAGCGATCTTCCTTATAATTAGTTGGGAGGAAAGCAATTTTCCTTTCAATGTCATTTCTATTACTGTGTAACTCTGTCGTCTTTTTGGATGAATAATGTACAGACTAATTCAGGGGTCTGAGACTAGATTGCAAAAGCAGCAAGCATAATATAGTTTCCAGCGCATAATATATGTTAACCTAAATTTTGCCGTTAACATCTCGATCAAAGAGTGAGCTGAGAATCGTGAATAAAGAAATGACGTAATTGCGAAGGCTCGAATATATTCACGATCTTTCACTGCGAATCAAACATCTCGTAATGTCCTCCTCGAGTTTTTTTTTAAATATATCCATTGAATATTGGAAACCTTCTCCGTTATGCTCGCAGACACATCTGGAATAAAACCGCTTATACGATAGAATGTGAATTCCCATTGGTATTCATGCCACGTCGAGCTGTGCACCAGAAAGAGACAGGTGTCTTTTCAAACGTAAATCATACAATAATAGTCTTCGCTCTTTACAATTAACAGACAAGCATTCAATGGGAATAAAGTTTCTCGCGATAATGCAAGAACCTTGAACATCTCTCTGAAATGGAAGGTCCAAAAAAATTCACACGTTACGAATCGTGTTTCTCAACAAAAATTCACTTTTACAGATCTCGATGTAATTTTTTTATATATTTCGTACTTTGCGACTTCGTATGTTCACTCTAGAAGTTTCACTCCCCGTGAAATTTAAAAGAAACAATTTCGACTAACACAATGGCAAATTTAATGAGGTTGTAAGGTAAGTTGTCGTTGCGAAAATGAACGTCACGCGATCGATCTTGGAACATGAACATCATGCGAAAGCGATCGAGGGAGACAGCGCGTGCTGCTTCGCGCGTAATTACATTACCGTAATTAGTGCTCGTTGGATCTCTCACGACACTGTCTGGCACAGCATCAAAGCAATGCAAATGTATCTTACAAACGAAGTACTTGAACGCATATCAATTCCGTCTACCGAAAGCAAGATTGACGGAAAAAAAATCGTCAAGAGAAAAATGCAATCTTTGAAAATAAGTCTCACAGACGACAGTACAAGTCAGCACACTATCATCAATTCGACTATCAGCACTCGCGGTTTGCGCCTTGCCGAATGAAACATTTCACAATTATAATTTTATCAATTGTAATGTCATTCTTTTATTTCTTTATTTTTGATGCTTTCGTGTTGAAGGCAAATCAACAGGACATCTTCGGAGGAGAAAGTACACCCTGTTTCTCGAGGGAATTCTTCGGTCTTTTTTTTCCTCACTCCGATCGATCACTGACGATGAACGGTGGTTCACCGCCGACTTAACGTAGGTCGGACACGCGCGAGCAGAAAAAGAGACGCACAGGCGTCGAGCGCCGTTGGCCTACTGCGCCGGCATCTAATCCCATACAGCCGGCGCGGTGTGCGCGATACGGCACACCGCGTGCACTGACACACACACGCACACACGTACACGTGCGCTATCGCGCGGACACGTGTATACACGTGCGGCTACGTGAGGAACGACGGATACATACGCGCGAGCTTCCATTCCGTTCCATTCCGCCATTCCATTCGAGCCTCGGCGTCTAAACTCTCACCGGTGCTCGGATCTCTCGCAACCGCACGCCGCGCCGGTTTCATGCCTCCTTTCGTGCGCGGTGCGTGCACACGCGTGTGTCGACGTTCCCCCAATCGGCAGGGACCGATTGCCAGCACTCGCGGCCTGGAATGCCTTTTCCTTTCGGAAATCACCTCGGATCGCGGACCGGTTGCGACGCGATACCACACACGCACGGCCGAGAATTATTGGAAATTATCGAAAATTGATACTAGACTCCGACAGGGGCCCGGAAAGAAACCCGGGAGGAACATTGAAGGTGCGGATAACGCGAGGGAATCGGCGAAGGTATTATTTGTCGAGACAGTATTCTTAGAAAACATAAGCGTTTAGAAGCCGCGCCAACGGCACTATTTTGGAGCACGACCAACTCAGAAATTTTTCATTTGTGTGATTTCCCATAAACTCTATGCTCCCTGATTGATACTCGTTGTGACACGACATTTAAACGAATTTATTTGAATCATTTTTTTGATAAAATTTTACTAAACTTATATACATTATAGGAAATATTAATATTTTATTTCAGTGTAATAAAAAATTTTTAATTTTTAATTTTGTTTTTCCTTTTCATATAAAAAAATGAGTAAAAGCTATATTGATTCTCTAATTTTTGTATATTGTACTTTAATCAAATTTTTTTTAAAGAAATGTAAAAAATTTACATTATCTTTACAACAGTATTTCTATAATTTTGTAATTATGGCATGTTTCAAACATATGGTCAGACTTCAATAGCGAAGAAAGCAGCCCGCATGGTTCATTAATGGACATAGTTTGCTTTTGCAAAAACATTATCGGACCTGCGCGTGTCGCTTTCCGTTTACGAGTTTGCGTCCGGTATAAAGTTTCACTTTGAGGTGAGGCGCATTGGTGTAGACCGTCATCGTTGGAACGTCACCTATCTACTGGATTTTTCTTCTTGGTTAACCGCACGTCAAAGGGAGAAGATAGTGCGCTAATACTTCTTCACAATTTATCGAGCTCGAAAGATATTTCTCTTGATCTTTCTGCTTTTAACGAATTTATTCATTTCAAGTTCACCAAGTTTCTTGAACTCATCTAATAATAACGAAATTTGAGATAAAAGCAAAAACCCCGGTGCAATAGTTCTTAATTTATATCTGTATTTTAAGAGACATCAAAAGATGTTTATTTATGTCCATGGTTATGGCTATGCATCTTTAGCTTCTGGTGTCGGTCGTATTTTTACGGAAAATCATACATTTTCGAATACTGAATAATATAATAATAATATTTGTAATAATAATTTGCAAAATTATTTTTATTCTGAGAAAAAATTTCTGAAAGAAAACCAAGTTTAGATCAAATCCAGTTTGATATGCAATCATCCTTTCATTTGTGAAAGAACTTTCTCTCTCGAAAATTATTTTCACAATTTTGAAGTGCCAACTTTAAAACAGGCCATACTCATTAAGATTTCTTCGTTTCAATCTATGAAAGGCATTTAGAAAGGATTTAATTAGAAAGCATTATGAAAGCATTTAATCGACAAACCACTTTTATCATAACTTCGTCAACTTGATGTCAACTTATACATGAAAAAAAAGCTCAAACTTCTCGATACGATATTTCCAATCGATATGCCCGACAAGAGGTCTCTGCATATGGAGTTCTTTACATTGCATTTCGAGCGGAGGGTGCTGCGAATTCTCGCTCGTGCCACGTGCAAATCTGTTTACGCACGTGCAGACGGGATTTCATTAATTGGTCGGCGCAGTCCGCCCATTCATTTTGACACGTGATCCCACGATGCTCTTCCCTGATATTCGCATACGTCACCATTAATTATAATATGCGCAAACACATCGATCAGGACGCACGGATAACGAGCTCGGAGAAATAATCACCAGCTCATACTGCTGAATTATCGTAATTCCACATTAATAATAATTGTTCTTAATGAACGTGTTTAATATCCGTGTATTTCGTTGCAATGTAAAATATTAGGCTAATCGTAAGGTTTGGCGAGAGTAACGAAGTAGTTCAGGACGGGTTTTATGTTTTAATAAAATCATTATAAAATTTATTAACCTATTGAAGTTAACTTCCTTAATTGAGATTGAAACGCTCATTGTCTTAATTGCTAGCACCAATAAATTTATATTGAGAAAATGTAGTAATAAGAATAAATGATTGAGATAAATCGTACATGATACACGCGGATTTTGATGATAATTACCGAGTAGATACTAAAATTTTAATATTTATGTATATAAAATTTTGAAAAAATCTTAAAAAGTAACAATTACCCTTTTGCACTGATATACTGATACTGGAGAAATTATAGCAGTTAATTAGAAAAGATCCCATAAATATAATTATAAAAAAGTATGACGCGGAGGTAATGAGTATATTCATTTGCGGGCTGATAGACGATTATGTCCAGAGAAATTTATACTTTCGTATAATCGTGCGGCAACTCATCCGCGAGTTGTAATAAGTCTCATCTAACACACAAGCTAATGATTAATTAATTTTAGACAGCCGTTAACAGAGCATCGCATCATAAATTCTGGTTCAACTGTCAGATAACACAGAAAAATTTGTGCAATCCATACGAAGTCGTATAGGATTACAACTACTTAGCGTGTCGCGACGTGCGATGGATGCATGAAGATCACTGTTAATCTGTGCTGAGCGCATTTTTCTTCGCAGATATCTGATGCCAGTATACGTAACTCTCGTCATCTACGGCTCATTAATTTTCTCTCACGTTATTCGAGAAAAAAAAATCCTGTACAGGAGATCCGAACTCCTGCCTTGCCCTTGAATCGATCATGTTGATGAGTGCGACACGGTGAATGCAACGGGAACAGGAATCTGGTCGGTATTTCAACGTCGGAACCTGTGAATTACCGTGTGACATCCGATGCGGCGGTGAAAAAAGGGAGGTATCCGCATTAATCTACCATTATCGTCAAATCCATCTCACGTACTCCGAGACATGTAACTGTACATTGTACATACGCGACGTATTGATTTCAGCGCATTATAACGGACTTCGTGTACATTCCGTATGTAATTGATTGATGTGTCCGTATATTTTATTAAAATTATGCAATCTGGAAAAAGTAAAAATATCAAGAAATTCTTTAAAGAGAAATTAATATTTTATAATAGTATAATATTTTATACTGAGTTTCAAATTTTATACAAAATCTCGGTATAAAACATCCGAAAGACTTTTCTCACAGGATAAATATTAAGGAACAGTATTTTCGGAGCTTTATAGATGCTCTAAAAAGATGAACATACATAAAAGCGTTTACAGGAGGGCGATAAAATAATCATTTTAATCTGGATACGCTCGTTATCTTCACTTTCGTAAAAAAAAGACCCAGTGCGAAAAATATAATAGCTATACGGCGTGTTAATAGTTCCTTTTTGTTAAAATAACACTATCCCGCGTTCCTTAATCGAGCTAACGAGCAGCTTAAGTATAATTCCCTCAGCGGGGCTTGGATTATACGAGCCACTTTCATCGCAACTATGCGCCATTGTGTACATGCGCGAGCATTACATTATTTGTTACGCGGATGTCGCATTATTCTTCTGAGCTAATGAACTCGTGTCATCGGTTGCAACCTCAACGTCCTTGAGCAAACCCATAAACGCTCGATATTCTCATTACGATCGCCTCTTAGCTGCGAATGTTCAACTAGAAATGCAGATGTTAGTCCACGTCCTCGGTTCTGTACTCTCAGATCCGCTTACGATGATCATATCGGTAATGATTGCTTTCTATACACAGATTATAGTGATTGACAGCTGATCTTGATTATCTCAACAACAGAAAGGACAGCAATTCAGGCTAGCTGGATTTACATATGAAACGTAGATATGTAGACCAATCATGTGTACGGTTAAAATTGAATTTTTTTATCCAGTCTATGTTTAACGTGATTAAAAAACCTGTGGCCTTGGAATAGAGATTATTCTTGTTACGTAATAATAACATGCATGAAAGCAAAAATGAATAAATCATGAAAATTAATTATAAAACAGCAGCATAAAAGTGTACATATTTTGTTAGTAGTGAATAAAAGTTTCATCTCACTGCTATTAATTAATTTGACACATTGCAACATCCAAGGAACACTAGTATAGAAAAAAATATAGGCAAGAAAGAATGCCAGTAATATACAGAAAAAAGAGTTATACAAGCTGAATGATACAATGAGAACTATGTCGGTCGAGGGTTCGGCGATTTGCCGGTTCGAGAATCCGGCTTATGACAATTCATGAATAATAACGTCGCGTAAGGAGGAACCGAAGGTACAGTTACATTTTCCACTCATTTCTACGCAGTACAGGTAGGATACGTTCAAGCGAACATATAAGTACGTATGTACGAACGACGGGTCACCCACTTCGTTTTTCATGAGGAACACGTACGTGACGTGGCTCCTGGTCGACCAGTTCAAGATTCCCGAACTAGGGATAGATCGACCCCGGATATACCGTAATGTCGGTGAAAAAATTATGTGTTACGGTAATTTATCGAGACCGGACGGGACGTGTTAAAGAGGAACCGCTTCTTCAATCGTCTTTAATCAATATTCAAAGATCGCGAAATAATTACGATAACAATTGACGAAAGTAATCCACTTAAAAGTATGAAACGTTTCGATGTCTGATTTACATTTTCGCAATTCCTACTTACAGTTACTTAACAGATGATACGCTCTCGCAGTTTCTATGCTATTACTTAATGATACACTTCTAAGTTACACGCATTGTTAAATTTGAACGTACATTCTTAATTTACAATTTCATAACGGTAAATGACGGAATTCCTCGACATCACTCATTCGTTTCGCGTATGTTTAGACTTAAAGAATGAGCGTGCGAGTAATATACGCTAGCCGTCATCAGCGCTTTGCTGATTCACTCTAACAAATCTGTCTGCAGCGTGTAGAAGCGTTTAACGAACGGGGCTTGCTGAAACTATGCCGAGTTGTGTCGTTCGATGCGTGGTACAACGACATCGTTTCTTCACGTGTGCGAGAACAGAGAACATGCGGGTTTACGCCTATTGTTGCATTCATCTGAGCAAGGTGCGATAGAGACGGAGAAAGCGCGTTACGTATAAATGATTGCGCGCGTAGGTGTGCAATAGAAAAAAAAATAATAAAACACGGTGCACCTCGAAAATGTGGGTTAATCGACGTGAGTTCGAAGTGGAGCAAAACCTGCCTCACGTCGTCTCGTATATTCAGGCCGGAAGGTAAAATGCCTTGAGGTGTCCCTACGGTGACCTTCGTGGGATGTCACCTCCCGTTTCGCCTTCCTTTCTCTTCCGTTTGGCATCGAGCCGCACGCCGATGGGTATGAAAATGCGACTCGCACGTGCGGAATGATATTTCAAACACGAGTTCTTTCGTCTTGTGGGCTAAATAAACTGTAGGTTTTACAATTCTTAGTATTTTGTCAGTTATTCACGATTACTTTCCATTATCTATGCAATGTTAAAATAAAGCTTGTTCTCTTAAAATAACGTTGTCATATATTTAAAGAATTGCCTTTAAAAATGCAATAAATGCATTTATTTTATTTTAATAAATTAAAAAAATGAGAAGTAATACAAAAATAGGGATTCATTTAATTCTTTATCTATTTAACTGCCTCTGAGCAAATAAAACAAATGCATATTTTAGATTTTTGATAAATAAAACGTATATCTACTTATTTAGACGGTTTTAAGAATAAATAGTTTCCAACTAAACAGCATATTATACTGCTAGTTTACGATAAACGATGGAAAACTTTTACGATAAATGACAAGAGGCCAATTGCATAGTCATAAAATTTTATCGATCGCTTTGGCATTGTTCTTGCTGCTCGTTAATGTATGGTTAAACTACAACAAGTATCATAATTATCTGTGTTTATCATCATTATTTGCATAGCTGCGTATGCTTACGATGAAACCATTTGTTAAATGAAAGTACAAGTTCTACCTGGTGATATCATTGCAAAAACTTCTTCAGCGACGATAATGAATGAAAATCGAGATAAAGATCTATCGCGATAACAAATGTTCCTAGGAGCAGACGTCATAGGGTGGGAATAACGATAGCGTAATTTACATGTGAAACATAATTTCGCACACAATCACGTTCCAAGGTCTGTCGGGCCTTGTTTATTAGGTTTGTCGTGACCCGTTACATTAACACTAAGAAGGCGGGGCATTTTACGGTTTCTTCTTCGAAACACGAGTGTAAAGCGTGCATTGCGTAACACAACGTCGTCCATTGTGCTGTGCGACTGCGCGCCATGAGAAAAAGAACTCAACTCACAGGCGACATTGAATCGCCATTTTTACGGGGCCGCGTGAAATTGTAGAATGGTCCTCTGAAGGTCATGCAAAATGATTTATAATTGTACTAGATTTGGAGATTTGGAGAAAACACAATTTTCACATGATACATTACAGCACAACTAGAGCAAATGTAATAATTTCAGCGAAACAAATTGTCATGATGCAAAAATATCATTTATATTTTAATAAATATTACACGTAAATTGAAAACAAAAATAGGTATTGATCCTCGATGCATTTTATTTATAACTTGCAATGAAGAAAAGTTGACCGTCAATAAGTTGTTTCGTTGTCTTCTTATCGACAAAAAAGGTATGCGATAGCTTATCGTTTTACTTAAAAGTTTCCAAGTCTTTAAAAGTCAATTTTATGAGCATTTTTATATTCTGCGGTATATACGTTTAAGTAAATTGCAGTTGTCGCAAGAGCCAAAAATACTTCGGCCAATTCTCAACAATTTATGCAACAGGACAGCGTTGCAAATCGATCAAACGAGAGACTTAATCGTGCAACAGATGTTGCGTTCAGACGGGGAGGACCGTCTTCCTTTTGCCCGCGATAAATCTATCGTTCATTAAGTGGGTGTTACGCGTGGGGTCGGGCACGATTAGGCGATTACTCGCTTTCACGCGGGTAGGCGCAGTTCCGCGCGATAGGCGTCCTAAAATTGAAGGGACCCACCCGGGTACCCCCGTAAATGCTACTTAACACTTAATAAACACACTCGATTGAACTGATACAGAATGAACGTTAGTGATTGAACTCAGCTCAAAGCAGCGTATACTCTAATCTTTTTCAAAGTAAAACAGGATTTTATAATGCGAAATTATTATTTAAAAAAACCAACCCTAAATAACACAACAGTAAAATTTTACATTTATTTAAAAAATATATATAAAAAGATATTTGTCGCATTAAATTATTGCACTGTGTGAACTATGACGAACAAAAATCTTGCCAATTATTTATTGAATTTCTCAATCTAACAGGATCTATCTAATTTTATAATCTTTCACGATCAAACGTGTTTGTTTTTTCTACTTGAAAAACCGTTAATTTAAGATTTAATTTTACTCATTTAACGATGTGCAGTATGATCTCAACTGACCAGTTGAGGTCCCAACCAAGGTCAACAGTAAATTAAGTAGCTCAGTAATTGCGACCTGGATTTTTATAAAAACACTTAAAATAAAGTATTGCGAAAAGGATGTTCCGACTGTGCGGCACATCAGATAGCGGTCAGCACATCGTCGCCTTGATTATCGCGTGACGATCGATTATGATGGAAAGTTGCACATCGGATAAGAGAAGTACGGCGAGCTAACAAGCATAACCGCCTTGTGCCGATTCGCGCTTTTGCAATTGGATTTTGAAATAATTTCCCGATCGCGATTCATGACACGCACTCAACGCCGGTGGTTCGAAGATAGAACATCGAAGAGCATGTTGACCGGATGTATTATACATTACAGCCACTCTGCGGGTTAATATCTCTTGTGCGTAGATATTGATACAATTATTATATTAAAGTGCATAAAGAGTTGTCATTTGCATTATTGTCAAATTATTTTGGCGTTGTTGAATTATTATAGAAAATATATAAGACGGAGCATGCGTTTAAATTAATAAATTAAATTTGTAAGACTTGTAAGACTAGATATTATGCGGTCACAAAATTATATTCTACTTATAAAGGTAGAATTATTTAATAATTAAATAACTGTTGTGTAAACAATTCCCTCCGCATATCTTTCAAATGTATTTTCTTAATTTTCTTTTCTTTTTTTTTTCAATATAAATTCTGGAGTTTGGTGAAGCTAATCGAGTATTTAGTGTCGCGAGCAAGATTCCGTTTTCGTTTGCATTGAGTTGCATTTCGGTCGCACGACTCTCTTGCCACTTTCACGATCGATCGATCGTTACCAAATTCCTCAGAGTACGTTACACCCGATGTCGAGTGTTCAAGAGACACGCTCGCAACAATCGCGCGCGATCACGCCGCGATTCGCGAAGTAACGGGGAGCGACGGCGGTTTCTAAACTCGATGGAATTTTTTTACGAGAAGTAAAAAAACGGCCGAATCGGCCGTGATTTCACAAGTCGCGATCGTCACCATTATAGGTGCCGACATAATGCTTCGTTCTTATTCCTGGCGTGACTTCCTCGCCTTTTCCGCCGGCGCGGCGGCCATGTAATTGGGTTACGAGAACGTCCGTGTACATTACGAATACTCCTCCCTGGCGGTCCCCCGACATTATCCTGCCCCATTGTCGCGTTAACTACGTTTTGTACTTTGATCGCAGCTCTATTTTTCGCTGCTTACCTCACCCAAGGTCTACGATAATTTTTGCATTCTTATCAGCGATTGCATTGTACAGCGATCTGTCCGCGGTCGCCAATATTCGCGCAATTACTCGTAGGAAATATTCGTGGAAAAAGACCGCGACGTGGTCGCTGTTACGAAATACAAAATGTCGATTACCTTAGCTTCGTAAACGCAAGGTAAAATTGGCCGCTATTGAGTATCGATTTCCAAAGACATGGTACCACGATTTCGCGCCTTCCCGAAATAGTCAGACGGGCGCAATTTTCATCGCCATTAAATTCACGGCGACTTCAATTGATGGCACCCGCCGTCATGAGCAGTGTAATTACTCGATGCTCCATATACCGCCAGCTCGTCGTGCAGGATCGAAACGCACGCGCGGATCGTTCAATAATAAATCGCCAATAACTCCGTTCCCGTTCCGTCAAGATGACCCAAATAATGCGCTTTTCGATCGTCGCGGCAATAATTGGTGACAATTATGACAGCATATGGGTAGCAATGGGGGTTATTGGGCCGCGTAAGAGGTAAAAGAAAGGAGAAAAAAGAAGAAGGCACGAGAGATGGGTACGTTTTTGGATAATGACCCACGCGCTCGAGCGCATCCTGCATGAAACGAATAATTCAATGGGTGCAACATGATTAATTAACGTCCGTTGCGCCGATGGCCGGCTTTTATATCTCGCTGATCGTTCGCCCGACGTTTCGCATCGTTGTAAGACTGATTAATTAAGTAACAACTGTCCGTCGAATCATCGATGGATCTTTATTGTGCCCCGAAACTGTCTGTGCTATGCATAATACTTTGGCACTACCGCCGAGAGAAAGTTTAGTCTTCCGCAAAAGAAAAAAAGGAAAAACGCCCGCGGAACGCCGATTTCTTTCGCAATAAATTTTCCATGACGCGGACTAGCCGAGGGCTTATCGAAGTGTTATTATCTCGCTCAAGTTGTGATTCGTCGCGTAACATCGACACTGTAAGGACATTTACTCGTTGGATTGCTCGTTTAATTGCTGTACCAAATTTCATGTAATCGAGTTTAATTAAGCTTACGGAAATGTATGTGTGCTGATTACAGATTCTTTTTATCTTTCGAATACTTTCGCACTTGCATGCGACAGGATTATTTTCGAGCGTGTACTTTCACTTTATCGTTATTTTACATTATCTCTAAACAAAATTACGATTATAAGGCAATTAATTATATTAAATACAAGTAATTGATGTTAATTTAATTAACCTGGCCTTTTTTGACCTCGTACGAATCTCGTACGAAAAATTTAAAAAATATTTAAGAAATTGTACACTATCGATTGTGAAAGTTTCAAGAAATTATCGTCAATTCAAAAGTCAAGATCGCAACAAGTTTCCTATCAATATCTCTTATCAGAGGACAGAAGCGAAAACTCGCAAATATGCTACCGCGCCATCAATTGATAAGAAAAGACATTGGTACGCACTTAGTACTGGATATTCAAGTTTCACTCGCTGTATAGAATGTTAATCGACTCTCCATCATCCATCTTACCAGGTAGTAAGTGTACGACTCTAATTGCGGAACTTATTTAGAAAAGTGGCCTCCGCTACTTTAAATTAATAGCCGCGATCAAGTCTGTTACATAACGTTGGTAAGATTCTGTTGAATAATTAGATAGCAGATGTCAAAAAGAAAATAATTATCGCTATTATAGCGCATTTACAAGGAAGCTATTGTAATTTACGCGCCATGTTCAGTCGGTTATGAAGATTTGTATCGGTTCGGTGAATCATTGGAAAGAAACTCCAGTAGACGGCGCCACGAGATTAGTCGATCGACTTACCGATTATAGATCATTCAACTAATGACATTTCAAATTTATTAATATAACTGTTATTAATTCTAAACCATTCTATATAATTGATATAAATAATTTCAAAATGTAAATATCTCTAAAAAGATAAATATATGTTTAATATTAAATGCATAGACGAAATACACAAAGAAATCTGTTACCGGCTGAGTAGAAAACGATTTTAGATTTGTAATTTAGTAGATAATATAGTAAACTATTGCATTATTTTATCAATTTCAGAAATATATATTTTGGAAATAATATTTTTAATTTCAAAAAATGTTAAGCATAAATTTAAAAATATAATTTAACAAATTATTTTATACTTCATTTTAAACAAT
>VBVR01000980.1:0-19602 GCA_011638315.1 Tetramorium parvispinum | reverse complement strand
AAATAAGATTCTATGAATTTCAGATTTATAAAACTGGAGCAAAACATAAAAATGTTGAAAGTGCAAGTGTGATATTTTTCATAAATTGCATATATATTTTCAACTAAATATATTCACGCTATTTTTCTCTCAAAATGAGTTATTCATACCATATAACTCATATATTACGAAACAGTACAAATAAATTTCCAGACAAAAAGCACATTGCTTATTTGTTAAATATCATTATATTTGTTAAAAAAATAATATCGATTTTATTTTATAAATACGTGTTCACTTTTTTACGTTGATGCTACATGTATCTCATAAATCATATGAAACTGTTTCTGAAAAACAGTGATAATTAAGACAAATGAATAACTAGACAAAAAGTTGAATCTCGGAAAGTATACTCGACTTCAATGAATGGACCCCAGTAAAAAAATAAATCCGACAAGCGCGACGAATTAAAATCCAATCTTTAATCCAATAGTTTTAATTATCGTAAACATTTCGTACGGAAACGGATGTATAGTTAAAGTGAATTCATTTTTTTACGTTATTTCGCGTATTTCAAGAACGTACTTTCTGACCATATTAACTCTACAGGTGCGAGAGAAATAATCATTTTCGTCTCCATCTTTTTCGGCACGACTCTTCTTCCACGTTATTTCTTCATTCCGCTAGCAGATAAATAAAAAAAAGAAGGAAGTGCGTACGCTTGGCAGGGGTCTTTGCAACAGTCCGCCTGTCACAAAGGAATCTTTTATTATCTCGTGCTTATTGCAGCCACCTTTCGAGTCCTCCGCAACGGAATTTCTTTCGCGTCGAAGCGTGACGGGCGGCTCAATGGGTCGCGAAAAAAGTGAAATCTTCTCTTAGGAGAGCGACTTGATTCCTCTCCGAGACTCTCCTTTCGATTCCATTAACTGCTATGGGACAATCAACATTACTTACCATCGACGTGAAATAAAACTTCTCGAATTCTCGCTCGTGAAGACGCGCCGACGTCAAGTTCGTTGCCGTGTGCTGTGCGTGCTTCGACAGAATATCTTCACCTTTCTTGCAAAGCCACGATAATATCTGTAATTTAAAAAATTAAACATAGGTATATTAATTTTAATTTCTAAAACGTCATTAATATAAGAAATTGTAATTAATGTAAGAAATTTATATGTAAATTATTGGTAGAAACTGTTTTGAAAAGACTTTTCAGAACGCAAAAGTATATTTTAAATATTTAGCTCACACACACACTGAATTATTTTTATCTTATCTCTTTAATATTAATTTCGGAAATAAAAGTGATAAACTACAAGACATTGTTGTTCATTGATGTTTTATCTTTCAGTTACAATTGCTTTGAGTGCTTCCTTCACTCAAATGAGTTATCGAATAAATATATCGTAGGTAAGACCATTTATATAAAATGATGCTTTAAAACGTAACTGGTCTTAAAAAGAACGAAAACATAATTTACATTGGACGTAACAATTAATTTGTACTCTCAAATCCCTACTTTCCCAAAGATATATTCACGAAGTAAAAATATATTTGGAAATTTTTATGCATTGCTCTCGCGCAATGTTAATGTTGAATGCTAAGAAAAATGGAATTCTCGTATATATACTAATTTGTATCAAGCAGCCGTTAAAACATAAGTTATATTAAAAAAATAGCGCGCACAGCTTTGCCCAACATATATAAATGCCCAACATTGTAGAAACGTTAGTATTTAGTATAACTGAACAATAAATAATCGCCACATCCAATTTCACTGGATAATTTAACCATAGGACCCCACTGTGGGATGTAGCACACTCCAGATAATTCTTAAAAAACTGTTGAAATAATTTTCTTGCTGCTAATTAATCGCATTTTTCACAAGAAAAAATTTATATCTGAGTTAATATAAGTACATAATCGTTTTTTTTTTCAGAATTTTTACGTAGTTAAAAAAAATAATTCTGAGCGGTGAAAACTAAGAGAATAACGTTGAATTAAAGCATTGGGGTGTGCGAAACCCCAGAATGGCGTTTATGCTTCGTACAGATAGTGTGGGGTTCTAGGGTTAAAATTTCCAACACGACTGTCCCTGACTTCATACCTTCAGTTATTTGTTAGCAATATCGCAATAATATTACGCACGTAGATATCGCCGAGAATATATCGATTGTTGATTCATTTCGATTATCAATTCGTTCAGCAGATAATACTATACTCGCAGATTGATACAATTCTCGCTATGATTAGTCACATCTTACGCAATTCCTCTGTAAGAAGATGTCTACCGATGCTCGCGATATCCTTCATTATGCAATCGCACGGTCTTCATTATGACGTAATCGAACAATCATACGACAGGAATGATTCTCTGATAACGATCGGTCCATGTCAAACGCGTGCTCTCGCTCGGTATTGCCACATTTGCCGTCATGCTCCAGAACTTTCAAACAAACGATGGACGTATCGCTCGGGGAATTATTACTTATGACTTATGACGACTTAATGCCCGCTCCGGTCCAAGTATTAATCGTCCGTATGGTAATCTGAACGTATATATTTCTGCCATCGGACAGTTACGGTAAAAAAGTTTGTGAAAAATGTTACAGTCTTAATATTTCCGAAATGTCAAAATTTATCACAGACATTTATCTCAATTAGGCATTCACGTGAATGGAAAGAGGTATTAAAAAACAAGAAACTTGCACGAAGCGGGTTGTCAAAAGCGACAACAGTAATTTGTACCACGATCCTGAAACTGGATTCAAATGTATCGAGACATTCTAAATACCAGATAACTACCTTATTATTGATGTTGTTGTAACTCTCCATTACGCAGAATAAAATATCGATTCAATAAAAAAATCGATAAATTCAATTCTATTGATCGATACAAACCAATTTCCTCGTTCTTTTTCCTAGTCGAAAATTAATTTCATCTATATAATCTAACTCATATACGATTTTTGACTCATTGTTACGATCTTATATTTATCGTGGTTGTTTCACCTGTTATACATGCCGTTGTAGACCAAAGCGTGTTTCTTGAAGGGAATTTACGACGACGACGAGGCGCACGTAGAAGAACTTGCTGATAATTAGATCGCTTCTACGTGCGCGACGCACATGATAAATGGCTAATCGTCCCACCCGACGCACTAGCAAGCGAAAAATACGTGGAGATAATTAACGGCAGCAATCGAAAGAGAAGAGAACTGCATGGGAAAGTGGATAAGACAAGCCAGGAAAACGTTGAATGAAAGAGAAAGAGAGAAGAACAAAAAGAGTATTGCCATGATCCATATCTAGAATTGAAACTAAAATAGATTGTTTCTAATGATAAAAATGTTATCAATTTCAAACTTCATTAAAAAATTAATCATAATTTCTTATTGTGAGATAAAAAAAAAGTTTCTGCTTGAATCGCTGATTTTTGCAGTCTTAAAATGTTTCTCGCAAGGAATTGAAATGGTACTTTATATTATTTATTGTATTATCTAAAGGTCGCACGCGAGATTATGTCCGAGATGAAATAAAGATGAACGTCGGGAAATTCATTGACGATGTTTGCAAATATGAGACAGAAGCTGTATACACACGAGTGTCAGCAGCGAGGAAGAAAAGGACTTGGCCTCTCGAAGGAGCATGATTGGGCCCGAAGAGAAACGGAAACCGCTTCGATCATAAGCAAACCGTGGCTTATTTGGGTCACTGGGCCGCGTTAGGTGAGCCGCCGATCGAATGTCGTGCATACGGCTCTGTACAACAACACGCGGATCCTTCGAGTGTGCAAACCGCTTGTCTGTGGGACGGCAATGTGGGAGCGAATTTCGCGTATCGGCTTTGATCGTGTACGGATTTATCTCACGCATAGATCGCGCCCGAGAATCACGCACACCGCCGCGATTTCTAGGTAAATATGCGAAGAACGGATACGCGCGATGTGCATTGTACAGATTAGAAAATGGTATTTATGTCTCGTGCAGTGTCCACTCCAACGCTCGAGTGTTTCATTTCGCCAAACACACGTGACGATAATGGAAGATGCGAAAGGAATATAAAATAAAAGTCATGTCCTTACTTTCTAATAGACAGTTTTCTAAACAAAGTAGTATTATGCAAACACACAGAAAAAAAATACAGAATTTCATTTAAAAAAAAAGTAAGAATAAAAATATCATATAATGAAAGAATGACTGTCCATTCGTTGTAAATCATTTGCGAAAAAGAATAATTCTTACAGCACAGAAAGTTTGGTTCCTTTTTTTTTTTACTAAATGCAGATACATCAGACGCGTACCGGACGTTTTTGCAACTTCTCGACTCCGAACGTTGAGTTATCGATCGGTCGGGGAGGCAAACGTGGGAAATGAAAGTTAAATCACGCGCTAACTAATGTACACACTCCGCGCCGGCCATAAAAAGATTATAATATATCATCATCCGGGAATTATACACATTAAAAGCCGCCGGTATTTAAAGCGGGCGTACGAATATTTCATGCGCGACGCGGCCGATGCGTGACGCTCAACCTAATTACGAATGTTTCAGATCTTCTCTCGAGCGCGAGAAGACACGTCATATCGTATTGATCGAAAGTATCAGTTATCGAGCGCAGACGTGGGAAGTAAAAACTAAACCGCGCGCCAAAGCGACGTGCGTTCGTTACAAAATTAACGTTGTAAATCATCTTGCCAGAATTGCATTCATCAACGTTAGCGAAGATCACTCTCGACGTCGCACATTCCAGAGAGAAATCGTAAGAACTATGAGATCATAAGAAGCGAGACATACGATGAGCATCTCGTCATCGCATTTTCCTTCTTTCCTTTTCGATTCTTGCTTGATCTTGATAGTTAAACGCGATTTCTTAAACTTCTAGTTTTTTAATATTTCACTATAATTACGATATTTCTGACAATATTTTCTGACACAAATAAAAAATAGAATTTTAAATAAAATCAACGTATCCATGCGAAATGAACTTTCAAAAGATTCCACAGATGCGTGAGATTATAAATATTCACTATCGGTAGAAAGTATTACAAGAACTAATTGTAAGACCTTTTGCCACAGAGTTAATGCCAATTCTCATCTTGCGGCGAACACGGTTTCGATATCAACCAGGTTGTCGGTGTAAAGTGGAAAAAATCACATTCGCATAGTAAGAAAAAATTTCTTGCATTGATTTGAATATCGTTAATGAATTCGGTACGCCACTCGACTATCACTACCGAAAGGATTCTCGTAAGATGCAGCGTGCTGGGTCTCGTATCGTCCCGTTAAGGGAAAGATACACGGAAATCTCTTCGATCATAAGCAGACCTTAGGTTATACGGGTCACTGGGCCGTGCTAAGTGAACGACGATCAAATACCGTAAACACGTGTGCGCACGTAACGTGTGTACGTGTGCGTGAGCGGTGAGGTGAGTCAGGTGCGAGCGTGCAAACGAACGTTGCACCGAGCCGCCTCCTCCTCCTCCTCCTGCATCACCTTCTCTTCCTCGCCGCAGCATGCAGCGATCTCACGCGTCGCGACCTCGACGTGGACCGCGTGCGTTTTATCTCACCTCCACACGCCAAAGCGTGCAAACGTGCGCACGAGCGTGCACGCCTAACGGGCGATAGGTATTTAGGTTCCGTCGTGGCGCGCGAGCTCTCTACCGAGATGCGCTTCCGCATCTGCGGCGCATCTTCTCACGCGCGCGTGGACCGCGCGATCGCTTATCGCTTATGGAAAACGCGGCGTGTTCGATTCGATACCCCCGGACCGCGGGATGGTGTCGTTATGACTCCGCTGGCTACAACGCCGGCCAATTACCGATACCGTGTACGTTTGGAGGAAAGAACGGAAAGAATGACGCGGACCGCAAGCACGTGGGAGTGGGTGACGCGTTCGACCACCTGGCCCACAATGTATGCACAAGAGAGTTGAATAGGTTGAATAGCCTTTCGGATAAATCGTCGCTTGACGCACGAAAAGGCGTATCTCGATAGTGATTATTTGTTTGGAGAACCGTTTGAGAAACTTAGGCGTTGCGCATGAGAGAAGCAGGGGACATACATATACAATATATTCTTCCAATTCATTCTCAATTGGAAGAAATTATCAATTGAATCAAAGATAAAATTGATCTAAGATCCATTAATCCGTAAAACATTTGCAAATCAACATGTTCGTACAATTACCTAAAGGTATTTTAATACAACTGCAGTGTTAATAATTATTCTCTCTGAAAGCTTCTAAGAAAGATTCTAAGAAATTTCCACGAGTATCGTACCGATTATTAGAACATGAAGCGTCGAAATCTCGGTTGAATTACATATCCGCAAAGCGCTATCCATCATGTATTTTACGATCTCAATAAAAAGGATATTGTTATCGCGTCGAATAGTCATAAGTATCTCCGTATCTCGCTTAATTACCTGGGCGTACACGCGAAAGTAAACCGTGCACGCGAGAGCTAATTCGATCGAAAGTATCCCGAGTTTTTGCCGCAGAGATGCTTTTATATTCTCGGGCGGATACCGTGCGAGACACGCACGATTCTTCGCGCTTCCTCTCACCTTGCGAATGAAGACCTTCGTCGCGGTAACGACGTACCTTCCTGAAACCTGCGTTTTACGACACCGCCTCGTTTGAGTTTCGGGACGCGAGCCTCGTTTTATCGTCCCAGATTCTCGGCGGCGGCTCACGGCTCACGGCTTGTCGGCGAACGAAAGGAAAGAGGACGACGAACCAGGAACACGATCGCTTAGCTCGGAGGGCTGCCGAGACCCGAATTTTTATTCGCGATGACAGAACTATCCACGCCGTGCCGCGGCCGGTTCGCATATGCTACTTTCTTACGGCCGATCGCATGCGTTACGAGTTAACATGTCGCACTTAATGCATTAATGCATGCGACGGCGCATACTGATTTCTGCGAATTCCTCAAACGATCGTAAACCGAAATGCTTCGGCAGCGAATCGTTGACGGTGCGAATAAAACGTAGACTGCGTTCGCCAGACCATCACGAATTGCTGAGACGCGAAATGGGTCTGTAATTTACGACAAGTCAAACAATTTAACAATTCGAAGGATGATTCATCGAGTCATCGAGTTCGACGTGTGGTTAATTTGAATTTTTGAGATGCCCAGGATCGATTAAAAAGCGAATGGCGCGGTCGCCGATTTGTCGACAGAGAGACTCGTCGCCGGTATTCAAAGTGCGATTAATTGAAAGTTTCACCCTCGACGAGTAGCTCCGCAATTTATCTTCGTCCACGTGACGCACGCGTGTTCCCGCTGAATACGGCACGAATATTCGACGAGATGCCTTTCGACCACGATCTAACGAGCAAAATTAGCACCTAATTTTAAGCCGTACATCTGAAAGTGTTAGGTATATACATAAGCGATTAACCCGCGAGAGTTCAGGATGCTTAACTGTTTCCGACAAATACAAATTTGGGCTTCAGGTAATCTGAAATCGACGAAATAACTTTGATATATTACAAATTAGTTCTTATTGTCATACATGGAGAATAAATAAATAACGTTAACAAATGTCGAAACAAAGCAATATAAAAATAGCTATATACATATATAAAATACATTTCACTTACTATATATATTATTTTTAAATTAAATATTAATTATGTACGCACAATCAAACATTTTTGGCCAATTAGCAAGAACACGCGAATCATAAAGTGTTAATAAATTCGACTGTAGTAAAGCAAGTCGTGATGTAGCTAAAACCTCTCCTAGAAAAATGATGAGAAAAGAATTTTATTGTGGCGTCCCGTAGAGTTGGAAAGGATTGATTGTCAATAGAGAACAATCGAGAGAAGCGAGGCGCCGTTCGAGAGAGGGACTGTGCAGTGTGAGGTTCGACACGCGATTTATTCGTTCGAACATTTTTCGCGCTTTGACGTTGATACCATCTCACTATGGGACAAGCGGTTTGTTTCTCCGATCTGTACGCCGCGAACCCGGCTGAGGATTAATGACGCGGTCGATCGCCGGTGCGGGTCGCCCACGCGAGAATCCGCGATTCGCTATCGTTCAAAGTTTGATTTCCGTTTCGCGCGACGTATGTCCTGTCAATTGAACCGTAACGTACATAAAATGCGCGTGGACGGTTATCGATAGTTCAGTTTTGATTGACGTAGTAATTTAGATATCAAGTCATTGCAACGGATATTGCGAATGATGAATGAGTGGGGGGGGGGAAGATAAAATATTATATCTTTAACAATACAATTATGATTTTAATATATGTACAATCCGTCTTGTAATAGATATGAAAGAAATATTGTACAATAACGTGATATTTTGCAAAAGAAATCCAAGCAATTTCTTTTTCATAACGATATAAAACCTATAAAGTTATGAATAAATAATAATATTTTAAGATCATCAATAATAATATATCTAATTTATAGAACATCAAAAATCCTGTGAATGTTATTAATCTTGAAATATGATTATTCCGTTAAATTTACATCAGCCTGCTTAAAATATCCAGCCATATTTTAAAAGAACAATACAATAATTTCATGACGATAGTTGCCACGTCCCATATGTCCATCGTATATCAATGAACGGCAACTGTTAATCATTTTCTTGCGACCTGCATCATATTGTGAGTCGATCGTTGAGGAACTCGGAAGATCGAATCGCTCGTCGAATCGAATTCCCCGATACCGCACAAGCGCGTGCTGTCAAGTTGAACGCAAACTTGACAGCACGCTATCAGTCAACGGGGAGACGAGATGTGGGAACACCGTGAGATGAGATTTATCGGTACCAAGTACCGATCGTGAATAAAATCTGAAGCGGAGATAGCGCGCACGCACCAGCGAATATGATACTTTTGTCCGTCTGAAGATTGATTCGCCCGGGACTTAATTCTAAGCGTCGTCGAGGGCGTAATATCGCCGTGTATAAATCGCGAGCCGATGATTAATAGAGCGCGTTCCACACGTCGATCGTTGGCCATCTAGGGAGACAAATTGGAATACTTTATATTCATGAGCTATTTGTGATTTTTTTAGAGACGTAATGCGAGATTGCTCGGTACGATCGCGGTTTAAAGGACTCGCGTCGATTTAAAAAGTAAGAACCGAAATTCGTCTGGACGGCCAATGGCTGAGGGTATCGATGGTAGGTATATGTGTGCCATGCGCGCAATCAACGTCCCAATGAATAATCGCACCGCCAAAGGCTGCTCTTACCACGAACGAGCTCTCATCCTCCATCTCTCGTCGCAGAAAAGATGGGACTGCAAACGAGACTCGGCGCGATGATCCGCGACACAAAGAAGTAGGGAAAAAATCAGCGGAGATGACAATCGATAAAGAGCGATGGCTTCTAAAGTGTCATAGTTTGTCTCATCAATTTTCTAAATTAATCGCTTGCACATAGGATGACAATTATCATTGATAATAAGGAATGGACAGCTCTCTACGCGCAGGCACGAGAGGATCCAAAGCAAAATACATTGACATTTACGTTGAAGCTGTTATTATTATACGAATGAAAACTGTTACTTGATGTCATCTCATAGAACACAGTTTGATGCTAATTTCTCCATGCAACTATAACTCTGCAATTTGCATAAACATTGATGAAAGCAGACGTTACGACGGGTGAATTATAGTTATGGTATTGACTGTCGGTTTATGCGCGCGAGAAAATAATGTTTTTGTCATAATCATTAACGCGCTTAGGAAGTGAAACGCTCAGTGTGTGGCAACTAGTTAAAGCTTTTATTACGCTACTATAATACTGGAATGAGTCTGCACAACATAAGCATTCCGATCGCAGACTGCATTTCGTAGTCCGATAAAAATCTGACAACCCCATATTGCTTTCAATTTATGATCTTATTCAAATGCCCGGAAATTCATTAAATGCTCGGAACCGTCGTACCACGCATTTGTATCATGTTATATTTCTGATCAAACTTACAAGTTATGAAACGTAAGAAGCAATCCACGCCAAAAATTATCACCACTATAATATCTGTATCTCCTCGAAGATTAACATCCACGTTGCACGAAAATCAATAATTTAAACGAAACTTCATATGTAATATTCGTGTACAACGTTCGCAATATTTTCAATGATGTAAACATTTTTCATAATTTTATGACGAACGAATAAATCTACCCGTACATAAATATTATATATATATATATATATCTGCATATTATGGGTATATCGTTACGTTTCAACTGATTATATCCTACAGCGCAGGAAATGCCGTTTCACAAAATTACCGTATAACGATCCGATCGAATCTATAAAACAGCCGCGAATTAATCGATCCGCGCCATCATGCAGCTACGATACAACGGTGATTCCCAATAGCGTGGAACAGACGAGTTGCTTGCAGGACGTCACACAGTAGTAAATAGATCAGTATGCTCAAGACAAATGTCATTTCGATGCCGAGCGACATGCGAATGCATCACGACGCGACAGTTATCGGTATCTAAAGTCGCGGATCTCGTTGCAGGTGCGCCGCCGATTGGTCGGTACCACCCCGATCGCGGTTAAACAGCAAAATAAGAGCATGCCGGCGTGTCGAGAAGTACTTGGCGTATACCAAGAAGAAGTGCACGAGGTAATGAGGATACAATTTACTCCTAATAAGAAGATACGCATCATATTTTACGAGCGAACTTCTCGCTTCCGCACCGTGTACAACGTTCCCTGCCATAAACCCGTTGCGCATACAGTCCTGGCCATTAAAAGGCGCGAATGTCTTAACGAGCAGGTCCATAAGGACAACACAATTCTTAAGTTCTCGATATCCGTGACCGTATAACGAAGTCCCTCCGTTTTTGCAATAAGGCGGTAATCAAAGCGGATATACGCGCGAAATTACATATCTCGCGAGATATGTAATTTCTCCTTTAAAGCAATTGAGATCCTAATTAGGGAGGCTCCGAACAAGTGAGGGAAAGAGTTGAGTAGGTATATCCAAAGCGCACGAGTATCCGATTCTCTATTCGTTCTATTCGAGCAATTTTAGAAAAGATGGAGAAACGATGGGTGAAAATGCGAAAACTCGCCGAACTCGGCAACTTAGATAAAACGGGCTTTCATTAATCGCGCTATTAAACTTCCGGTATCAGCGAGTCCATCGGGGCCATCTGCTCTAATGGCATATCCCGGCTGCACTCTACCACCGGCCGCGGCACCGAGTTCACGTCTCATCGATGGAAGCGATTCAAACGAGGGAACTGCGTTCAGTATATAGAAGAGGTAGACGCCAACTGATTACGCAGCTACGAAGAAAGGGACTACGGCGGGCCCGGTGTGTAACATACACGGAGGAAAGAGGTCTCTACGGAGAGAGCCGAGATTATAGTTATTACTGTAATAAAGATATATGGTTTGTTTGTACTCCGATCCCGAGAAGAGAAGGGCTGCCCCGTTCTCGCTGGCCAGGTTTGTTACGATTTATTTGCCCGCGAGCCGAGGAAGTATTACCGGCGAGGCCGACGCGATGTTAAAATCTCGATACCATCAACTCGTTTGAGCCTTTCTTCCGAATAATTTGTCAAGAGATCTGTGCGCTTGTAAAATACTCCAAGTGTAGAGTTCTCGTGTATCTATAGAAATAATGGGCGTACCTTTTTTCATTGCTTTTTTTCATCGACTGACTGCAGCTACGTAGATTGCATGTATAATTGTATAGATATACATAAATGAGAACTCAATCGAGTCAATATGAAAGTGGTATCGTGTTCTAATATGAATTATTCCCCGCCGAAAGGGTTTTATCGTAGATTAAGCTCTTAAGGAAGAATTCCATTCGCGATACGTTCGAGCTCGTAAAGTATCACTCGCACGTCGTTACACGGGAGCGAGTTTTGTTGAAAATCTAATTTACAACCGCAGATTGCGATCGTGCAGATTACGGGTTATGGATTACAGATTACAGGTTACGGACGCTCGTTACGACGGTCTGCCGGTTGTTCGCGGGTTCTAATTTGCGGCGCAAAAAAGACGTCGGTGCCATCTCCGATTCCGATAGAAACCAAGTCTTATCTGTTGCCGCCGCCGCCACCACCGCCGCTCGTTAATCGATTACATTCGTTCTATTTATCGGCAGTTACACGATGGTCGGCGGCCTGATGACAATATTTTTCCTCGACAAAGTCTTCCCGTGGGAACGCTCAGCCGGTCGCCCATAAAACGCACTGTCACTTCGCTCAGTACCGAAAACGGGATAGCGTTCGGGTCGACGGACTTACAAAAGGACGTCGACGATCCCGAAAATAAGGTGCCCCTTTCTCTCTTCATGTCATATTCCAATCTGATAACTATCGGCAGGATCTCTTTCGCTGCACCAAATGCAAAGATTCTCACGGACACGTAAAAAAATAAATGTTTATTCTCGTTGACAAAAATTCTATTTAAAAAATTGTTATGCAGTCGTCATATAACTCTTTTACACATTTTTAAGCAAATTTTGTGTATTTAGATTTTTAATTAATACATTTTCAAGTATACTTAAGCGCAGGATATTGCTGTAGCTGATATATAAATAAAACAAATATAGGAAGATTTAGAAGTTGAAAGAAGATTGTAATGTTCAATTTTCGTTTTGTTTTAATTGGTAAAACATTCTACAACATTGTCGCTTTTGTTTTCGACTCATTCTGTACTTGTCATTTATCTTTGTCAGTTAAAGTGATCGATCATAATCGTAAGAGGATCTTGGCTGACAATTAACGGATGAGTATCTGCAATAAAGTGTCTCCAAGGTTCTAGGGACATCCTATGTAATCTAAGCGATTAAAGCTTGACTCCACCCTAATGCATGCCATCAAGCCTCGTCGTTTCCTCCTCTCGGTCGTTATTTACGAGAGGGGCGGATTAAAGAAGCAGTTTCAAGGAACGCGAAGCAAAGCAAAAGACGCTATCATGCGCGACACAGCGTTCTCGCGATAAGATAAGGCCACGTATAACAGGACCACTTATGTGACGGTTGCTCAAGCTATTCAGTGCCAATGCACGAGCGTGAAAACTAATTACGCGTGTACACACGTTTACACGCTCGACGTGACGGTTTCACGGTGTTCGCTTTTCCCGTTTATAAAACAGCGTTTTGAAAGAATAGGGGCTATTGTTCGAACGAGCGGATGTTGTAGCCCTTTCGATCGTGCTATGAGACACTTTGTATCGCGTGCGCGACGTGCTTTAATAATTTCTACATTTTTTTAACGGGGTATTGTGCGATATTACTCGCTCTCATGGAATAAAAGCAATAAGCAATGTTGGCACATCAATTTATCAATTCTGATGAGAACTCGACAAGACAGCAAAATAAATCGTATCGAATCTTATCATAAATATAAAAAAATCAAAAAAAGAACTCTAATTATTTTCTATTCATTTTATTCTAATTCTACATACTAGCAAGTCTATTTTGTGATTCCTGAAAAATAGATCTCCTCTTACAGAACAAGTTTCGAAACCTACGAATCATCGAAATGAAATTACGAGTATGCAAATGATTACTGCTGCGTCGTTACATTGCCCAATCACATTGGCATCAATCGATCCATCGCTGGCTCTGCACAAATTACGAGTTTCTCCAGAGATTATCTACGTCATACTCACTCGATGCAACGATCGAGCCACTTTCGTTATCCAACCAACTATCTGCACGACGTAAAAGCTGCCGGAAAACTCGCGACAGCCATCGTCGATTTCCGGTATACGATAAGTATATTCTTTTCGCGGAAGACGTTAACGCCGGGAGAAAAAACGAAATGTTTTTGGTCCTAGTTATGAATTATTGTCGCGACAGTGGTCGCAATATAATTCGTGGTTCGCATAATATATTGCGAAAATCAAACAAAAGACGCCATTGGCGAAGCGTAAATCACTTTAGGAGCCTCGGAACGAGAGGGAGACCCTTACTTCGAGTCGTGCCACCACCTCCTCTCATTCTCTCTATCTTTTTCCCTTTTTCTCTTGCTTTATTGCACCGGCGCGGCGGTCTCCCCGCTTTGTTCGACGGTTTCGTGAAAAGTTTTTTTAAGAGACCACACAATATGGTTTCCGGCGACTGCGACGGACCGCGGAGAGAACACCTCGAAAAGTCATCACGGCCCGGCGAGGATGAGCATTCTGGCGGCAGACCGGTCCAACGTCGAAAACCGAACTCGAGTACCTGTCGCGCTGCCCTCCGAGAGTGGCGCGATCGGTATCTCGGCGGTAATCCATGAAGGATCCTCGAAGCCGGCCCGTAACACTTTTTTCTCCGAAGCACGTCGCTTATAACACAGCCCGAGGGAAGGAGACCGCGTCGATAAAGGATCGACCGGTCGAGAAAAGAGATATCTTCGTTTAATGATACTGGATGTTCCCCGGATAAGCGATACGCGAAGGACGCGAAGTAACGGGCGAGCGGGCGCTGTAAATTGTGGGTCATCGAACGTGAAACGCCCCAGAAAGCACCGCCGAGCGCGATACTTTCCCCATGACCAATTCATGAATGGAACACGGATTAATAGCGGACTACGCGGACGAACAGCGCGCGCGTTATCGGATACGGTGCATCGATGTATGCGGGCGTTTTTTATCAATTAAATTACATACGACGGCTTATAATTGAAAGAACGCTCGCACAAAGTAACGTTGTTCGAACCGATAGGCATACATCATTCATTTAGAAGTAGAAATTAATCACTGTCACGGACGACCGGAAATCAAGAAATAAAAGCCCTTAGAACACTATACCGTGCGCGTGAAAATTCTTAAGCTACGAAACATCCATATGAATCGTGATAAGCAACCGCTTCGACTCACTTTGGCTCACTTGTACCTATACATGTCAATAGGGAATGTCCACAAGATATTCCATGGTCCGATCTCATGTAGCGACATATTTTTCAATCGTTCGTCCGTTTGACATTTCAACAACTTGTCATCTCCGAAGCTCCAGCATCCACTCGGAAAAACTCGTTCCGAAAAGCCAAGGTAACATCGTGGACGATCGCAGGCGGCGACATTACTTCCTCGAGCCTCGAGTCGGATCGCTGACGGACCAGTTGGAGTGCGTGAGGTGTATTCGATCGCGAATGCAACAGGAATGCAACACGATCACTTGCACGAGACCGCGTGATTATTGACGACGGCGAGTTTGATACTTAATGCCGGTTTCCGTTCTGTTTCGCGCACTATGTCCGTTACCGCACTCGGATGCTGCGGCAGAGAAGGGATCACTGATGCCCGGACTGATCTCAGGTTAAGACGTACCTATGCTACACTGGGAACGCCCCACCTACCGCGATGCACGAGTCTCCTGGCATGTCGTCCCCTGCTACACCTTCGATTTTCAGACGGTGCATACGGCGGCGAACGAGATCGAGATCGAGACACGACGACGCGACACAGTCTGAGCGCCACAGTTAAAGGCGTGAGATTTTACACTTTCTTTTAATTCCAGATATTTTTGCTTCGAAATTACATTCATTTTCTTAAGACTTGTTATGTTTACGAGTAAATATATTTATATATTCTGCTGATATATCTATTGAAAATGATCATATTGAAAAGTTCATCAATTTAAAGTATTATTATTATTTGAAGCCATTATATTTAAATTTAACGCACGTAATTTTAAAAATAATATGCTTTATTTTGTGCATCTAAATTATTAGACTTTTATTCTAATACATGAAAATATGCTTGTGAATGCAGATTAATCAAACACGAATAATTGCAACGACATGTCATCTTAAAATATGTGCATAAAATATTACGTTGCATTAAATGGATAATGTATTATTATCGCAACTGATCGGCTGTTGAATAAAAAATGTTGTATAAAAATTAACGTACACTAGCATTAATTTCATTTCACGATAAGACTGTATTTATAGCAACAATGTTATTCAATGTTATATCTAATTACGTAAAAAAAATGTAAAACTGAAATTCATCGTTAAAATTCGCAAGTGAAAACCAAAGAAACGATACTTTGGTTATCACGAAATCGTAGAAGAGTTGAACCGTGGTAGATCGGTGGGAGATTAGAAGGTCCCATGCTCCGCGAACGTCTCGGGACGCAGAGTCGTGCCTGCGGTCGGGCCATGCATACTTAATGACGCGACCGGGTCTCGTAAAGCTATTTCTTGTAATAAGGATCTTCGTCCAGCGAACGGATCTCGAATAAGTATGACCACCGGCAGCGGCAGATCCGAGAACTCATGCCGCATAATTCACGAGATCGGCCGCGTTCAATATGCAGCACTTTTAGGGAACGCTATCCTTCTCTCTCCTGATAGCTTAAAAATAACAGCAATAGGTCCATGAACCGGATTCGAAGGTCAAGCGCCCTTCCGCGTGAGATTCCGCGTAGCGGGTGCCTCGCTACCTGAGAACGACCGTCTCATTGTTAACGATGGCCGGATACCGCATTCCGGCTTTAATTAGTCTCTTAAATGATTAAACACTCACACGGGAGTTATTAGATCGCAACGAATTTCCAACATTCCCCGATTCTTTTAATGAGCACTGTGAGGTCTTTGGTCCCATCCGTCGCACGCGTGCGTGCGTGCGTGCGTGCGTTCGCTCTCTGGTGTATGAATTAAACATTGTATCGGTACGTTAATGCCGCTCGCCGACTATGCAATGATAATATGCACTGGCGCCGGTATCTGCGCACGCGGATCAGAGATCTCCCCGGGCGATCGTCCCGGAGACGCGAGTGTGCATACGTAGCTTTGTCTGCGATGAAATTGCAGATGCGGCTACGCGAAGTGATGCAGCGAAACGACGCCGACGGTACCCACCATAGAGATCGGCGTCGATTAGGATCGGCAGAGACAACACACCGGGCGCAGAAGTAGCGATAATAACGAGCTACTTGCGGCCGATACCGTCGGGAATTTGTCACAGCCCACTTCGTGCGTCCCACCTCACCTCGAGATTAATTATGATAGCATCGCTCTCTTATCCGGACGGCTGACTCCTCATGCCTGCCCGCGCCATGCGTCTCGTCTGATTGTGAGAACGTTACAACACCCGAATAATTACGCACATTATTATGCGTATCAATTAGACTTTTTTTATCAGCGCCGAAGCAAACAAGAATATCCGTAACAGATCAACATATAATTTCCATCATTTCTCTTTTGCGCACGTTCCTTCCCTCCGAGCTCTAGCGATCGATTTAAAAGGAACCGGCTGATCAAATCATGTCTACTATTCCCTTTCTAGTATCTCGTTCTGGTGCAATGACATCTTATTCTGTTTAATTAACGAATCAAATTAATCACCCTGACAGTCTACCACAGCAAAACTTGTCTCTTACGCGACGGGATATCACGAGTTCAAAAACAAGATTGTCGATACCATAACTGCGCCTTTTCTGAGTTCCGCACTCTTTGCAATCGAACAGAAGAGACAGAGACAAATTTAAAATTAATAAACTTAATGTATGTGATTGGGCATAAATTTGTAATTTCAATATACATATCTGTTTAAAGTGTAAATCACATACAATAGATTTCAATTTCTACTAAAGAGTTTTATAAAATTATTTTATTAAATTTATATAAAACACACAACACATTTTAAATTTTATATATATATATATATAAAAATTATATTACATAAAAATATGCGTTCGCGGAATTTAGAGACAAGTATTCATGGTTGAAAAACAGTTAAATGCAGTAAAAAAATTTCTATGCTAAATCCATCAATAATGTTATTATAAATCTTAAAAATATATAAATTATTCAGCTATGTAATTGTACACTTCACTTGTACAAAGTAAGAAGCATCCCTTCTCATAAATGTGCACTTTTCTTCTTTCTTATAGGAGCGAAATATTAAAAAAGTCTACTAGATTAAGATTTATAAGGTGAAACGATATATTTATATAAGAAATATTTATTTAAAATAAATATAACTCTTTATTCTCATCTTTATGTCACGTAAAACAAACGAAATAATTTATTACAAAGCAATAAAATTATTATCTGTAATTCTTGAAGAAATAATTGTTTAATTCAAAAATGCCATTCTATTATTACATCAATGTAACAACATAAAATAAAATGACACCTGTTTAAAACACACACGTTTCAAATATCACATATTAATTTTAGTATGGGAACTTGATGCCAAAAATTCTATTAGTAAGTTTCGTCAGTTCTTGAAATTCCAATCCCTTGTCTCTGCTCGTCATGACGAAACTTTTATAAGTTTGATTTCCATATAAGTCATCGACTAACTTCTGCATATCCCGAGACGTTACTTTCTCGATAAAGTCAGAGAAGACCTTTGAATTCTTCAACTTCTCCTGATAAAGAGCGTCAATCTTGTCAATAGGTAGTAAATTATAAAGATCCTCGATCATTCCTTTCATTCCATCACCGATCTTCTGCACTCCACTCTGAGATCTGAAAAGGCTCTCTATTTTAGGCGGCACATATTCCTCCATGCCAATGGTTTTGTGCAATTCTTGGATACCCTTGATAACGGGCAATCCAGTCTTCTCGAGATATACTACTAATGCTTGATATTCCTTAAGAGCCTCGACGTCGCGCAAATTGGAATGGAATTCAGGTGTAAACATGTATAGTATAGCGTTTTCTACTTTTTGATCTTCGTTTATATATTTTACCAATATCTCAACAAATTTATCCAACGGAAGAAGTTCCACAAAGTCCATCAATTCTTCTACCAGTGTTTTCTCGTAAACTCGTGAAACGACATTTTTTATAAAGTCAGTTTCTTTATTAGAGGCTGTGTCTATCAAGCGCTGAATAACGTTAAAAGAATCCTTGACGAGGAAATCTGACGAAGGGGAGGGGTAACCTTGTCCCAAACCAATAATGGCCAAAATGGTAAACGTTGATACAAACTTCATCTATAAATGTAATATATTTACGCGTAAGAAATTAATGTTGAGTGTATCACAATATAAATTTTTATATTATATATATTTTGTGTATAAATATAACATAATGAAAGAGTATTTTAAAAAATATTAATCTTCTTAATTATGATTGTTTCATTTATGATTAATCATCATCATTCATGATACTTAATCATTTATAATAATGTCATAAGATGAACGATGAAAAAATATTATTATTTAATTAAAGTGTTTTTACTTAATTATATACAATTTACATTCTTTCAAAAAATGCAATTTATTTAATCCACTCATATATTAACCTTTTTCTAAAAGATATTGTTTTTACTTACCGTGGCAGCTGTGGCTAAATGTGGCAGCTGTGGCACAATAATGTTCGAATGAATATATATCGCAGATTTATATATTAAAGTTATCTAAAATCTTGTTCGGCAAATCAGTTAATAGAAGATTAGATAAGATAACTATATGTCGGGAAAATGTAGATTACCTGATAAATCAATGGAGATAACATATATAATAAAATATTGTTTACTTTGTTTTTGCTTTATTTAATAGAACAAGACATTTTATTATATTTTATTTCGAGAAAGTTTATATTAGAACGAAATTATATATTAATATAAATGAATAATTCACATTTACTACAATAAAATTCATTTTACTAAAAAATAGTAAAATAAATCAAATTACAATATATCTGTCTCTTATACA
>VBVR01000979.1:0-36825 GCA_011638315.1 Tetramorium parvispinum | reverse complement strand
CGTTTATCGGCCGTTTTCGATCTTTTAGCATTAAAATGCAATCAGATTAAAAACCTGCAGTAAGGCGCAATTTCAAGAATTGCGATCAACTGCAATCGGGATTTGATAGAATTTGTAAATTTTCGAACAACATTATATTGCAAAAATAACGGATCGTCCTTTATATCCCGAATGGTCGACTTAGACACACATGAGCCATTTTCATTATTAAAATTGCTCAATAAGATTGTCCATTCTCATTCTTTATTCCGCCCCTTCTAACTTTCATGACAAACGGACGGCAAAATCTTTGGACAGTAAACGCGCGTCATACGGGGAATTCTACTACTATATTACTATATAATAAAATATAGGTTGCTTATTTCTCAAGTCCGAAAACAGTTGCTGAATGAAGCTAACTACGACATCGGTGGGTTACTGATCTCGCTGATCGATCGAGATTATTCTTCGTCGATGGTAGGCTGGACTTGTAGTACGTCCTTTAACATCCTTAGGTCATGTTCGTCGGGTACTTGGAGAGTGGACATGGAGGAAGAAGAAGAGGAAGGAAGGGAAGAACCGTGCAACGATTCCTGTTGCACGGTACCCTGTTCTCAAACTTTACTTTCCGGCCCATCAGTGGTGTGCTTGAAAGAATTGCGAATTTTGCTCAGATGAAGGGCAGCGATGTGACCGTAGCTCTTATTGTACCATTCGGGTGTACGACCCCTGAAAATTATTTCATTTCAATCTTGGTCTAATCAAGTTTATTTAATTTAAAATTATTTCAAATCAATGAAATAAATAATTAATTGGTCGAAGATGATAAAATTACTTTTAAGAAATGTTCGATATTACTTACTTTGTATCGACTCTGGATAAATGCATAATGCGGGATTTGCCGCTGCCACATGGTTCGATAAGATAACGTGAGGCCAAAACGATGCCGCGAGTTCCCCCGAGCATGACAGGGGCGTCTGGATGTTCCACGGATGTTTCGACAATTACGCAAGCACCTTTGGGAAGATCGTTCCGCCAAGATCTGTTAAAATTAATTATAAAATATTTATTATTTATTATTAAAAATGTAATAATGTTAAGATATATTTGATTATGCATGTATGTATGTAAATAAAAAAATGATTTTTGATGAAATATTTAAATATGTGACGTAATTTTATTAAGATATACCTTAATACACAATAATCTCGAGCGGGCAGCGGGCTCATGTTCCCGGTAGCGTATTGGAAGACCTCCACATTGGTGTCCAACTTAGTCACCAGTCTGTATTTTAAAAGTTGCGGATCCCAGATATGTCTTTCTCTTAGCACGCGATGTAACAGCTCGTTTGGCGGAGCTTCGACTTCAGTTGATACTCGCCAGAGACGAAGTGGGTGTCCGTCGCCGACCTTTTTGTACGCCATTTCTACGCTATTGTCGGCAGGATTGTTTACCGTGACCCAACCGCGACTTCTGCTAGAACGGATTGCAGTCTCTATTTAGCGTGCATGCATTTTTTTTATTAAGTTATTTATTTCATTTAGAGACTCGATGTACTATATTCTTCTTATTCTTCCTTTTTTTTTATAGTTGTCGATTCAAAAACATATACCTTCTGTATTTTTGATTCTACAACTTTTATCCGCTCACATTTATTTTACTACTAACATTATTTTCGCGAATAAATTAAATATAATGATAACTTGTCTCTCTCACTTTTCTCGCGCTTCCTTCAACAACGCTGTGATGCAGGCATACAGGTAGCCCCTCCAATCCTGCTTCAGTTCCGAACCGAGTTCCTCCAGCGCGACCGGAATGCTCTCTTCCATATAATTAAAGTGACACTGCGTCAGCATGTCCGACGAGACCTGAAAGAACCGGAAGAGGCATGTGAGCCGTGCCCTTCCCACTCATTTTGCTTGGGATCGAACCCAAACGCGCGAGGGATCGCGATCGACGAATAACGACGCTTCGGCACTCACCATGAATAATTCACGATGCATCTTGACCAGATACAAAAGACAGTCGTGAGCGGCTTTGTTTTCCGACAATTCCCGCTGATCGGGAATGCCCACGGTCTTTCGCCTACGTGGTGACACGCTGCTCGACCTGTTGGTCACGTTCGTGTTGCTGTGGTTGAAATGGAACAGGCTCGGAGCTAGACACACGGCCAGATTCGAGGCTGTCATTTGGTTGTAGGGCGAGTTGCTGGCGACGTGGTTGAGGAAGTCGAGCAGGGTCTCTAGCGCCTCGCGATGCTCATCCGGGAGCAGCAGCAGGACGCACTGCACAGCATCGGGCCGCAACTCCACCGGGACATCTGCGGGGAGAATCGATCCATTGCATAATCACGTTTCCCCCTTCGCGTGGTTTATAAACTACAAAATAAGCTAGCAGAAATCGCAACTTACGTTGGAAGATGGCGATGAACGTCTCCGAGAGCTTGTTCGTCAGCAGGGCTTCCGGCAACTCTCTGAAATACTGTTTGACAAGATCGGCGACGTCGAACGCTTGCTGCCCATCAAAATTGATATTGTCTCCCTGGGTCTCCGTCATAATCTTCAGCTTCTGTATCCTCGACTTGACGCCGCTCTTTCTAAAGATGCCCACTTGATCCAGAGCGTTGGCCCTCAGCCATCTCAGAGCGATCTGGATGCACTTGGGTAAGGCTTGACCGGTTCTCTGTAAGGACAGCAAGAGCGGCACCCCGAAGACTGTTTTGTCCTTGTAATCAGGCGACTTGATCTTCCTGATGAACTTCGGGAGCTCCCAGTTCCAACCGGTGCGATGAGTCGGACAGTACCGTTCCATGCACGCCGTGAGTTTCAACAGTGCCAGCTTCCTCAGGACCAAAAGTTGTCCGCACGACATGGAAGCCATCGCTCTGGGACACAGCGGGTCCATGGGCTCGGGATAGAGCGACCCTCTCTGGAAACTGTGCCACCTGACAACGGTGCCCTTGTGCCTGGGCGACTCCTCTTCCGGTTCGGAATCCCTACTGGCCACGGTGGAGCCGCTCTCTTGGCTGCCGGCTAATTCGGAGCTCCTGGACCTGGACTTTTCGCGGTAGACTGTCACTTCCTTGGACAATGACGATTTGCCTTCCCTGTGCGAGTCGTCGCGGCGCCGGAAGCTCTTGCGCATCTTGTCCTCCCGTTTCGAGGACGCCGGCTTCTCCTCCTTGTCCTGCGCGAGCTTGTCGCGATACCTCTGCGACTCCTTGCCGAGGTTCAGGCTACCGCCGCGGGTGTTGATCGGGGCATTCTTCGACGGCGTGGAACTCTGGGAACGCTCCTTAGAGCTCTGGGAACGCACGTTGACGAACTCCAGCACCTTCGCGTGGTTGCTGTTGGCGTCGCGGAAGTATCGGTGTCGCCAGTTGGTCGGCTGGCACTCGGAGTCGCTCAGCGCGCCCTGATCCTCCCTGCCGCGATGTAGAAATCGGCGGGCGCGATTCATCTTCGTGCGGGTCGGCGTCGGAGTCGGTCCGCCGCCTTGCGAGCCGTCCGAGCAATAGCTGGAGGAATCGTCGCCGAAGGGGCTGGGCGCGTTCGCCAGCGGCGACGGCGGCAGGTGATAGGGAGAGGCCGGCAGCGTGACCGGCGAGCCGGGAATTTGCGACGCCACCGATAGGAGTTCGTTGAAGGACACCGGCGCCGGCCCCGTGGGCGACACGTCCACGCAGTTCAGCTCCTTCATCTTCTGCTGCATGGACATGACGTCGAGCACCTGGGGTCCGCTGATCACCACCCCGTCGCGATTCTGTCGCTTCCGCCGCCGCGACTTGAGGGACTCTACGCGCCTGAGGAAAGCCTTCGCGCCGTCCCGCAGCCTCTCCGAGCCGGATCTGCGGAATCGCGTGCCGTTCTCATCGGGTACGGTCCCCGGCGGCAGGCTGCCGTATCGCAGGTTCTCCAGCATGGTGTCTTCCGCCTCCTCGGCCTCCAGACGATCCTCGATGGAATCGTCCTCGGACGCGGCGTTCTGCCCGGCGATTGCCTGCAGCCTCTCGACGTTCGCCGCTGTTACGTCGCCTATGCGGGACCAGCGTCTCGTCTTTTTCTCGAAGGTCCATTTCTCGCTCAAGGCGCACTGCGTGTCCTCGTCGGATTCGTCACCGCCGCCACTCTGCATCACAAACGGTGACAGAAAATTTGAGATAAAACGAATTTTAGACATAACAAAAAATATATTAAGCATTAAAAAGAAATTAGTTTATTCATTTTGATTATCGTTGAAGCATTAGATCTGATCGAATTATTGTGCGGATAACAAACATAATAATTATAATATTTTACTTTTAACTTAAAAGTGTCATAGTTATTCTGATTGACCCAAATTTGCGAGCAAAAACGCGATGTGGCAAAATGTGATTCACCAGTCTGAATCACGATCCGGATCCAGCTGAATCTGAATCCGGGAACTTGATTCGAATGAGAATTCCACTCGTACGTGCGGCTTTCGCGAGCGGGGCCTCGAGCCCATTTATTTCGCGCGGAGGATAATCCTGTCGCGTGCAAGGTGCGATTCGGGCGAAGCACAAAGTAAGTAATAAACTAGCCGGCCGGCTCGTGTAATCCGTAAAAGCCTGGGCGTTTCTTCCGCGGGATTACAACGGACTAACAAAGTGGCCCGAAAGAATATATGACTCATGATTATCCGACGCGATGTCCACACAGGAGAGAAACGTAGTGCTCCAAATAAATGGTCACCCGTCGAACGTTTAACGAACGATGCTGTTTCATAATCAATTCGCATTGACGAAATTAAGGACCGTTGCCAACGGGCTGCCGCTGGAAAACAGGCGAATCGAACCCGTGCTCTATAATTAATTGTAGAAAGTGTTCCGTGCGCACTTTTACCGTTTGTAATCGGCGACGGGGTCTCGAGGTCGCAAGTCAAGTATTTCTTCTGCCCTCGGTGGTAAAGAGAAAAAGAAATTACCGACTCGATAACCGCGAGGTCATCAGCTGGTCAAGCGTAATAAGAATTAAATAGTTTCCAGAGGATCGAAAGTCCGAGAGATTTTCCGATGGAACTCGCTATTATCCCGCGTTAATATTATATGAACATTTTAACAAGATAAAAAAAAATTATATTATTTAATGAAATCGGAATATTGCGAGAAATTATATATAAAATAACAATTTTATATAAAAGTATACATATATGTATATAAATGAAATAATCTTGTGTGAATGATATATAATAATCAGTTTTCGTGGCCATCAATTAAACAAGTATTACAAGAAGAAACATCCTAAATTTTCGGAACGTCAAAACAGTTTACGTCCTAATTACGTCTCCTAAATTAAATTTCATTGTGCCTTCTGAAATTTACGGCCGGCTATTACTGACTTATACCACTGCATTACTCACAGCGGACCTATCCGAGCAACGAACTGACACGACCCCAAACCCCACGTGTTCCTAATTCATTTTAGGAAGCTTCGCCGTCCGGAGAAACGATCGCGCGCTTTTATCGCCGCGATAAATCCCATTTTATATAGGAAACATGACGTTCCCACGGGAGAGTTACGATATACACTGTAAAAAAATAATTTACTAGGACGATCTCGCGACGCGCGCGGCGATGAGTGAGCAACGCTCGAAAGAGGTTTACAGGTCTCCGCCGCGGTGAATAAGAAACGAGCAGGATTTCATCTTTTCGAGTCTCTCTCGCATATCTCTCCGCTTTTTTTCCTCGTTCGATTACGTGAGTGACCGAATAATATTGAGGCAGCGCTTCTCCTCGGGGATGTGGGCCACGGATAAAAATACGCGGCATTGCACGTGCGGGATATCGGCCGGGAAATAAAGAGAGCGAGAGAGCGTGGGCGCTGCTGGTAGAAAATAGATTTTTGAGATTTCGGAGTGCATTTCGCGCTCCGTGGCCGGTCTAACGTTGCAGGCGGGGCAGGGGTTTCGAAACCCTTCCGACGAGGCGACGGAAATAAAATCGGCCGGATGACGCGCGACAGCGAAGTCGACGACGACTACGACGCCGACGACATCGAGGACGACCGCGGTGACAAACGTCGGGCCTTTGATGAGGCCTGTGAGGCAAGGTTCACGCCGCTGTAAGGCGATATAATTGCGAAACTATTTTTGCGTCGCTAATTATTCCTTCCGTTGGCCCCGCATATAAATAAAACGTTTCCTTCGCGCGCGGAAACGCATAGGAGTGACACGTTTCTGACAGCTTTCGTGACGCAAAACTGACTAATATCAATTATTCGAAAATGGTATCAGTTTCATTATTATATTTATTTAGAAATTATCGAGACATTCTGGGAGAAAATATAAGAGCAACGTTAATTCTGATAATATTTTAAAAAATCCAATATTCACGACGCCATTTCTGACTTCGCTATCTTGTGAGCAAGGTAATTTTTACTCGACTTAGAGGAGAATATAAAAGGGAATTTCATTATATGTATGTAAAGAGATTTATAAAAAGTCACGCGAGCACGATTTTCCTTCCAGTAAACCCCTCCCCTTCCCATCTCATTTCTCATAAATTGTGCATTTGTTCCGAGAAAATCCTGCCGGAGAGCGTAAGATTCAAAACGTGATCCTCGCTTCTTAGATGAGAAACGCGCGCGCGCGTGTGTGTAGAATGGTGCCACCGTGCAAACCGTACGAGGCGTTGCCACGGTGAGATCAGGTCCATTGTCATGTAGCGTGGATCACGTGAGGCTGCACACAGACGCATGCGTCCGTGTGTGCCTCACGTGGATATACAAAGGCGTCAAGTTTCGTAACGAGAAGCGACGTGTCGGACCTATTGTTAGAAAGCCAACCGTCTTCGGGGCGCACGAAAAGACGCCCATTTCGGCTTAGTCACCTCATGAGGGGCGCGAGATGCCACGAGAAGTCGCTGGGGTCACCGTATCGTTTCTCTTTCCCCGGTGACGGAGCAACCAGGGCAGCCCGTGCTAGATGCCCTGATCGGCAAGACGGATAGCGGCGGAACGAAAAGCTCTCGGATGCGTGAATGCCGATAACGACTTTCCGGGCTAACACAAACCGGAAGGCTAAATAGAATCCCTCGTTCGTGAACCGCGATATATGCTTCGCTTCGTGACAGAGAGACTGATGAGAATACAAAGTGTCCATTATGTTTTGTAAACGTGTAAAATTAATGGTCTACTTTATTGATACCATCCAGAGGCGTTTAAGTTTATGAATTTCGACAGTTTTTACTGTCAACTTTTCTTCGATATAAATGCAAATTAACATAGAACCTCGTCTATTCAACAATTCGAAAGAGAGATCTGAAATCATACTTCGGTGTTTCCAATTTTCACCTCATGTCGCAGTTGCGATTATTTTTACTTTCTCTCGGAACATTTCGCCGTCATTAGGTATTATACGCGTCACGCTTGACGAAGGGCGGCGAGACGATTCTGCGAGCGAGCGAGCGAGCGAGCGACGAAGGCTATGCATTTACGTTGCGGAAGATCGACGCAATAGACATTCTCCGTCATCCTTCTCCGAGGAGGATGCACCTTTCGTAATGCATCTAATGCGCGAGCATCGGACATCGGCATCGACTCTCTCTCCTTCTCTCTCCTTTTCTTTGTCATGCATAAGTTTCGCGGCCGATTACCGTCCGTTCGGTACTTAGATCGCTCGCTCGCTCGCTCGCACGCACGTATCTGCGTTTCCGTTCCGGCGCGTTACTGCGCGAGAGACGTGACGATACCCCCATACGTGAGTTATTTCCGCGCGGCACTCAACGAGCCGTGTCGCCCCGCCGTGTGTACGGCCGACGTCACTTCCGTCTAAGCAGGTTGAACAAACCTCCGTTCGTCGTTTTTCTGGCCCCGGATGGTCCGAGATATACGTGCAAATACGTCTCGGATATATGGAAGGATACTCGTTACGCAAGGGAAAAAAATTTCAGTTTGACTTCCGACGAGCGTCCAATTAAAATTTTCTCATTTTTTTTTGCAACTTGTTTAATACCTCCGCGAAAGATGTGCAATATTATTTTTATGTGCAATATTATTTAATGCAATATTATTGTTACATGAAACTTACATAAAACTATATGAAATCATAATCCCATGTGCAACTATTTTATATTATAAAAGTTTATTATGCATTAAATACAGTTAAAAATATCTAACGCGAATACACGTACTATCGTCATTTTATGGCGCATAAAATATAATTATACATGATATAAAGCTTCAGACTTTGGTCTAATGAACATTTTATTCCTTTACTATTTTACGAGCAATTATAACAGACGCGCATAAATTGTAGTTAAATACTATATCCATTCGTAAATGTTCATGTTGTCGGAATAATTGGTCGCGTTGGATTACCAATTAACCAGCCGTCGTATCACGCGATGGTATTAATTTAATTTACGACGACCAGAAGAAAATGGCCTGTCGCAGCAAGAAAATTCAGGAACTGTTCCTTTCACAAAATTAACATTCGCAGCTGTTTAGTTGCTCTATTTATTCTTTAAATATAAAGCGACTAAAGCCTCCGATATAAGAGCAAAACTTAAAAAAATTCAATATATTAATTTAAAATCGATTACAGATCCAGCTAAAAAGAAAAATAAGAAATCAGAAAAATACAAAACGTGATCGAATTTATCTACTCTGTAAATATTAAACATATATTAACATTAATTATTGCAAAGTTTCTATATGCAACGCATACATCATTGATAGTTCTATACCTAATAATATCTGTGACTTGTATATTGGTATATTTATAAAGCAACAATACGATTTAGCGAATTGCAGAAACGAGCGGTGCGATTGCCAGTTGCGCCATGAAAGAAGGAAATCGTGATGCCGGACAGCGTCGAGGAAAAAGAGGTCGTGGCTACAAATTCAATGACGACCGGTTGATACGTCGCTAACAGGAGAGCTTATATTCGATGTTTCGCGTAAAGAAACGACTAGCACGGCCAACCGTACGATCCTCGAGGGCTTGTCAGTGAATCACGATTGTCAATGAAGAAATCCACGACTGCAGCCGGCGATTGCAGCCGTTGACTGTAGCCGCTGCGACCAAACGGAAATCCCTGGAATGTCGGTCTCCTCTACTTCTTCTGCGTCGTCTCGTTCGCAAGTACGACGATAACATACTTTCGAATCGAGAATTTTAACTCGCGGAATCGACAATGCGCGGCAAGGAGCGCGGCCAGTTTTTGCTCGCACAATTTGCTCGCGCTCGTTTCTCGAAATGCAACGTAGAGCACGAAAAAGTATATCTAGAGCGTCGAGGAGACGTGCACTGGTGATAATATTCTATTCTCAATAGAATTCATGAAGAAGCGATTCTTCAAAAATTTAGGACATCTTTGTTTTTTCTATAAATAAATCCAGGAAAAAGGGAGATTCGTGTCGAGTTTTCCTCAAGTCTATTTTACGCTGACCGTAAAGCTAAGTTTAAAAATTCGATACATGCAAGACGGAGAATTTTTATCGCGTACCACCCACAGCGAACGAAAACAGTCGAAAATCTGGGTCATCGTTCTATGGTGGTTCTAAATTTGGGCCACACGACCACCGCCGTATAGAAGCTTGCGGCCTGTCGCGATCAGTGACACTCGATTTGCAGTGGCCTAACGAGTACGAATGGCCCGTCATTGTGTGGAACATATATCACGAAATTCAATTAGCCTAACGTCAAAAAACCGCCACCTCAAACGGAGGCCACAGAGATATTTATGCATCATTTTCATTAACGAGACGCCCGTCCAATTTTAAGAGCACTAAAGAAGTAAAATAAATTTCTTAAAATTACAGAAATAAAAATAGAGGTCGATATATTGAACAATACGTAACATTCATTTAGAAATGTATAGGAATAATAAAATATCTATTAATATCGATTTGAATCAAATTTTCCATTATTATTATTTAATTTATTATTTCTATTGCTTTTTAATTTATTACTGGCTCAACTAACAAGTGATACACGAATCGCTTTTGCGTAAATCTACAAATCTGTACAGATCCCGCTTTCTCAAAATAGATATAATGATGATCAATGTATTTTCCTGTGAGAAGATTCCACGCGAATCCCCGCAAGAAAATCGCGCGATGATACTCCCGTCACGCCTCATTAATCCCGACCACTTCCATCGTCACCTCCATCGTCCCTTACTTCCGGTATCATTAACTAACGAGCGCTCGCGGGACGCCCTAACGGTGAGTAAGTAAATCCTCGTTTGCGAGAACCAGCTCTGGTCGGTCGATCGATCATTTCAATCGCAAGGAGGTATTAGGACAGCGTTCGTTTTAGCGATAATTCTCGGCTGGAAAACCTCGTAGGAGTTTCTCCCGATGCGCACAATGTGTGCAAATGGCACGCCGTTGTATCCGGTGCAACAGGGACATTCGAGTGGGAGTCCGATCGATACACGTGATGCGTCTCGATGCCGAGATTAATCTCGTTATTAAAAATTGCCATGTTGTGAATTTAACACTGTGTGTGTGTGTGTGTTGCGCTTTTCTTTAATTAATAAAAAACAATATATTTTTTTAATACATCATTTATGGTTTTTCTTTTTAAAATTTTGTAGAATTTATGATAATCGCAACTGCCGTAGAATGATTAAAGATTGTTTGACGGATTGTATAGACGCTAATTTGTGTGGATGCTCCTACGTTTGCGTATACGCCAAGGCTTCGCTCACGACGACGACGCCGCGCTGTCTGGCCGTCGGCCGTTTCTCTCGACGCTTCTCTCTCGACTCTCTCGCAAGAGAGAAATCATCTCGCAGCATCCCGCTCTCGTCCCTTCGCCCGAGGCGATGCGTGACACTTGTTTAACGCGCGTGACGTGTCCACATGAGAGATCCCCATGTGTGCGGGTAAACGTTTCCGAGGAAAAATATAAAAACGGGGAAAACGCCGCGACTTTTTTAATCGTTATTTATTACTATGGAGACGCCGCTTATTAGATTCAGACGCTCTCTGGGATAGATCTGGAGAGTGCAAAATATGGTGTAAAGAAAATTACAAGGTATACATTGCATTTCAATGTGAAAGTAATCTTACTGCGTGCAACTTTCAAGATTAAGGGAAAATCAAAATGTACATAAAACGGACTTAGACTTTGAAATAGAGAGTTAATTAATATCATTAATTATTAACTCTGAATTGGAAATGGCCAAGCTTGCAAAATTTTAATTCTGAGAATTCTTGCTATTATTTTTTAAATATCTTTTTGGAGCTTTATGTATTCAGAGACTGGCTTCGATCTTGTCTTTGTTACGCAACGCAAACAAATCTGAAACAGCGGATTCAACTTAATTTTATCAAAATTCTGACGCAGCGGCTTTTAATCCGACGTTTACCCATTAGATTGCGATTAAACTGCGGCGTAACAGCGATTTAAACAACCGCAAACGGTATCGCGGTCTTCATCACGGTGTGACTTACGCTAATTGACTTCTGAACGGTTCGATGGAAATTTATGGTAATATGCCGGTTCTCTCGGCCGCGAGCGCTAACTGCTCGCGGTTGCACGCGCAGGGCAGCTGCGATAGCTGCACCACTTGTAAATAAAGCATCTCGATTTGACGGCAACCGCCACCCATCGTTGCGAATACTAGAAAGGATCTTCTAACTTGCCTGGAAAGTAGAGTCATTAAAACTACTACGTTTTCCATTTCTAATGACAGCCCAATGAATAAATAATTTTTATATCGGTATCCACGTAGTGTGTTATTAAAATTGATTATGCTAATATAATATTAGTAGATAACATATTTTACGCTAATTAATAGTTAATTAAATGTTATATAAATATAACGAGCAGTAATTTATAAAGATAAATCACGAGTGCATTTCTAAAATTCTCGGAAAGATATATGGACTAAAGATTTCCGTTATGCCCGGTATTTATTACAACGTAGCTCCGGTGCGCGATTAAAAGTAGAGACAGTTTTCTCGGTACTTCTCTTCCGGTGAGCGTGAGAATGGCGATTATGCCATGCAGGTGCAGCGCGGCGCGGCGGTCCATTAAAAACTAGATCTGCGCCGGGCGGCGCACGATCGCGCTAAGAGATCGTTATAACGGTGCGGCATAGAAATGCGCATATGCACGAGCGTGACAAGGGAACATTTATCCCGCGCTAATGACCGTTTCCTGTCGTCCGATTTCTGCGATATGCCACCTTAGAAACGCGCCCGTCTCCGCTCTCGGCCCGATCGCTCGATAAGGAGCTCCCCGGGTCAGGGAGTTCTCGCGCGCCGCGAGACCGACATCCCGCTCGGATAATCATCACCATCCTCGTCGTCATCCGAGGACGTGTACTTTCTACATAGAGGCCGCGTTCGCAGAAGAAATGACACGCTTTCGGCGCGGGTTCCCGACGAATCGGACGCGCTAATTATCGAGCGTGGGTACTTTCCTCTCACGCGGCACGTAGCGTAATTACGGTATAAGCCGAGCTGTAACTGGATTAATTTGCGCAGAAGATAAGGACGTGAAGCTTGTTAACAGCTCTTGGCTGAGAACAAGCCGTACGCCTGTTGGGAAATTAATATTAGGTAGAACATATGTGTATTAAACTTTTTGTAACATAATTTTTTCAATATATAATTTTTATATCAAGTAATAAATAAGAACAAAATAAATAACTCTTTCAAATGTTTATGTGTGTTTATGTATTATGTACACTGAATGTCACAAGTTTGCCATGCTTATGTTCATATAAACGTGCCTAGACTGGTTTGCAATGCACATTCGTTTATAATAAAATTATTACTCTTATATTTAAATATAAATACTTATGTCTAATAAAAATATCACTTTTATTTGAATTGTAGAAAGTTAAAAATTCCAAGGAGACTTCCACCACAGAACAAATCTCGGAGTAATAAAAGATGCAATAAAATCTTACTCCATTTCTACGAAATACGAATGTTTAAAGAGTCATAAGGAATGGACAAAAATAATTCCTACATGAAAGTTTCTACTAACAATAAGTAAAAATCGACCACAGATTGATTGGAAGAAACGGTAGATAGGAGGAAGTGCTGGGTGAAACCCAGAGCACGAGCGTCGAACATGAACTTCTGCTTAATGAGACGTATTATACACTTCGAGCTGCGAACGAACAGCGCGTTTTTCCGAATACATACATAAAATTTACGGTGCACCGACCGTCGTGCTATGGGAAAAAGCGCGGCGCGTCGATACGGGTATCGACGGCGGTAGAAACGGGGCAAGTCGCGTTCGTTCGCGCGAATTTATGGCAACCGGTTTGCGCGATCGACGGAGGAATGTCGGCTGTCGTTTGCGCCTGTCAACTCGTGCGAGAGAAAGAGACGCATTCGTTGTCGTCGCTGTACGTTCCTCGCTCGCGCCATCCCGACAATCCGCGGCGCTTTTCAAAGAGACCAGAGAGAGAGAGAGAGAGAGAGAGAGAGAGCGAGGTGAAGGTGCCTCGGAAAAACCGCGGATAATGATCGATATTCCCTCGAATGCCGCAGGGAAAATACGGTACCTCTGAGTCTCCATGAATCAGCTATCTCTATAGTAGGACAATTTAACTTGTTCATCGTTAACCGTTCACTTGTGACTCGCGTCCACGCTTAGATACGCTGGCATTATTATCCCTGACAGAATGATTGTATAATGTCAGATAGGAGTCTCCAAGGATCGGAATTTATTTATCCACGTCAAGAATATTGAAATGCTTTGATCCGGGAACGTATGGCTGGTGTAAAATATGAGCGAACGGCGTCACTCACTTTTCCTTTTGCCCCTTTACGATTCCTAGTTACGATTTCCAGAACGAAATTACGAAACTTTGAAACTCTACCGGGAGCTCTTATCTCGGAGAAACGCGGAGGAGTTTAGGTCGAATTATCTCAATTGAATTATTTTAATATGTAGAACGATACCGTATGCAGACTGAATGAATTTTATAGCCGCCGTCAATTTTTTGTTAGCGCGACGTTATAAAAATTCCCGGGTATTATTATCGCCGTGCCCTGCCGATGGTGTGACGACTGCGATACGCAGGTGCGACGTGGAACCGTGCCGCGCAGTCTGCCAGCACGGCATTCTCCGCAGTTGCGTGTACCGAACCTGTTTCCAGGTTTTACGCACCGGCGAGGCCGAAGCCGGCAACCCGGGTGCGTACATGTAATTATGCGTACCACCACTCCTTCCCTCGCCGAACGCGTTCTGAATGCGAGAACGTCCGCAAGCGTTGGGAGGAAAGAAAAAGCGTCGCGTCGAGGAAAAAGACGAAACCGGCGGAAAAGGGGCGGCCATACGTAAAAAAGAGAAGATAGATCAGTGGAGAAGGCGAGAGACGGTGGAAAGGAAGAAAAACCGATAGAAAGGTGTAAAGGGAAGAAGAGAAGAAAGAAGATGCAAAGAAAATACAGACTTAAAGATAAAAGAAGACTAGGTGTGAAATGAGAGAATCGTGTAAGGCTGAAATGGATAAAAGAAAAACGAGAAGTGGATCGTGCGTGAGAAGAAATCTACGGTAGACACGGAGGGGACGAAGTACAGTAGAAGAATGGGGAGAAACTGAGAGACAGAGAGTGCGAAGCGCGAGATACGGAGAAAAAGCGGGGAAAAAAGGGGAGAGGTGACTAGATAGAGTATTTTATAACGACTTTCCTGCCCGGTAATTAACTGTTTGCCAATTAATGAGTCGACCGCGAAATAATCCCTCACTATAACTCGGACTCTGCCCGCCTTCCTCTTTTCGCCCGGGATATTCTCGCTTTTGCGCAAGTACACGCGTGTAATCACATGCGTGTCTGCGTCGTAGTAGAGGCTACATGAAACTGGCTACCGCCGGCAAATAATTACTCTCAGCTCGCTCGTTGTCCTCCTGTATTCGCGATGATAGGACGTCGATGATACTTCTACATCTCCACTCTTCCTTCCACTCCTGCTCGGTGTTAGTGTGTGCTCGTTTAACGTGATTGCAATTTTCGTGCTGCCCGTAAACGTGAGTTAACAAGCCAGCAATCAATTTAATTTGCCGCGTTTTCTAAAAGTTTAGAAGTTTTGTTCATATCTGCTATGTATGTGGGTGTATGTAATAAGAACTAAAATATAGCAATGTATGATATTAAAATTTAATTTAATAAAGAATATATATATTAAATTGTTAATATATTAAATATAATTTATTAAATAAATTATTGTAGCGCAATAACGCACTTTAGGAAGAGTTTTTCTTCATAAATGTTGATATATTATACAGTGTCATGTCTATTTACTTATACAGTGTATATATATTACCTCCAATTTAATTAAAATAATATAGTTGTGGCATAAAATAAGATCGATTCAACAATTAATTCGGAAATTACGATTTTATCAAGTCCTGCGAATCTTATTAACTCTGCGAGATAAGCAAATAGTTTGAAATACACTTCCCCTAAATGGCTCAATTTATTGGCTTTGTTAATGCGAACGGCGTAGCTCCAGAGAAGCAGCAATTTTCAAGAACCAGATCGAAGTAGGGCACGAAAACGTGGTCGATCGAGCACGATAATATGACCGCTGTTAAATCGACCCAATTGCCGCAAATTGCCACTTTCGTTGATTCGACAAACATAGGGATCGGAAGGCGCGCGGAGAGATCTCATTTTCGGCGGTCACGGGTGCAGAGAGTGAAAGCTTTTATTAATAACAATTATAGGGAGGATCTCGAACGAAATCGACTCGGACCCGCGGCGAAAGAGGAAAAGGGACCCGGATCGTCCGACAGCGAAAGTCCCGAGTATCTTCTACTCCTTTACACGGATGTACGCGGTCGCTGCTCCATCGCTTTACCAAATTAAGTTATGCGCGAGACGCTCGCGTATAAATTATTCCTATAAAACGCATCAGTCATCCCTCTGCTTTCTCTTCGTCCGTGTATGCCTTATGCGTGCAAAGACCCGTAAAGAGATTCTTTCGCGTTTAATCCCGGGGAATTGACGTAGGCATATTCTATTATAGTATCGTTTGAGAATTCAAAGTCACGCTACTGCGGCATTTCGGAGTATTGATCTTTCCCTCCGCGAAGGTTTCATGCTGAAAAATTTTCTCATTCAGATTTTAGATTCTTATCCAAACGTAACGAGAATATTTCAATATGAAACGGAAGATTGTCGTATGCTCGTCTGTCGGAATAAAGAATGGTAAATGCAAAAATTGTACGAATCTATTTATGGAATCGCGCAGTTGCGATGATTCTACATCGGATTACGTTATTGTGGAGCGAGGGGAGTCTCGTCACGACTTGTTCATTCAGTCACGGACAATGTTACGTGTCGCTTCCTCGTATCGATCAATCGTGCGTTTCACAAAACACGTTCCGTGCCTCGCAGAATCGTTTCACGAGAACGTCAGCGCCGGAGGGCGCCGCTCCGCCTTTTGCTTTCGTAAGGCCGTTCGATTCGGTAGGAGATCATTACACTTCACGTGTGCATGTCTCATCAGCGGCTAGCTTTCACCCGGTAAACACATACGATCGGTCAGTGCTTTCCATCCGGAGTGCAAGGTCGACATCAGCCAAAATTTCATTTATAGGCCGGAGAGTTTAATTTCCGATGTTGTGGAGGTAAAGAGGAAAAGAATGAGGAAGCAATATGGAGATATCATCATCCTTATCTTTATCTCATCTTTATCTCATAATATTAAATGCTGAATTTTATGGGTTGAACGCGTATGCTGTTTCTTTTAAATTTCTTACAAATTGCAGTTACATGCACATACATGTAACTGCAAATTACATGGACTAAAGAATATATGTGAAATCTCTTATAATTTTCTGAAAGACGTGAAAAACATCTTGCTACCTTAATGCTTTAAATTTTTATCCTCTCATATTTCTACTATTTTCTTAACGCAAAGAAAATACATTACATTAATTGTCACATCTCCATTATCACGAAATAATGGAGGGATCATTTTGGCCTGTCAACACATCACGCCCAGTTTTGGCATTTGTAAACTGATCTTACCTAATGCGTTACGAGGACTATGTAAGCGTAATACTGCCCGCACGACGAAGGTGAGAGCAATTTAGCAGCCGAGGTCTAAAACAGGCGAATAAAATTACCTGGCTTACGCGAGGATCAATGGGCCTTGGGCGCAAACTAGGTCAATGCGATAACAAAATAGTAAGACATAGGCAGAAAATAAACCGCCTTAGGGAACTTGGCACTTTCCCCTACAGTGATATTTTCTGCACGGCATATTTTGATTAATCTCAATTCAGTGACCAGACACTTCTTCAACGTTTCATTCACCGTTGTAGATCGCGCGATCGATGAAATAACGACTGTAACCAGACGAATCATAGCTATTGGTACATTCAAAGTTTTACAGTCTTATAATTCTAGAACATTAAATTTTCATAATCTTTTTAGAATCTCAACATTTCGGAATCTGAAATTTCCTCAAGGTTCTCTACTTTTCTCTACTGGATGTTTTTATACACTGGAAAAACACGCTGGTTAAAAACGAACGAATTAGAAAATCTTGTAGGATTGATCCAGGGATGAATATTCTGGTTATTATAAATAGAACTCAATACTTTATAAGTTATAATATTTGATTAATCTTACAAGATTTTCTGATTCGTCCATTTTTAACCAGAATTTTTTTTTCAATGTATATATAGCATATATTTATAATCATCTTCAATTTTTTATTATAGTCTCGATATTTATATTCAAGAATTACATTTTATTATATTAGCACTTATAAGTTTTTGAAAACATATTTAAAATTTCTTCAATTAAAATTGTATGCAAGATTTCATTTTAAACACGAAATAAGTTACACCGACGCGACGTCGCGCTCGACGTACGCACAAAGCACTCGTGGCGCATATTCTTTGCTCAAAAAGGCGACGAACCGACAATCGTCTAATCGACCTCGCAATATCTTGCGAGTCACCGCGGCTACAAATTTGGCGAGACTTTCGCGTGTCAGCGGCGACCAGACGCTTCGCGCACATATCCGTTCGTACCGAACGCGTGCACGTAAAACGCGCTTTCTCCCCATCTAAGGACATTTACTTGAAAAATCTTCATGCCAGTTTTTTTTCTGCGATCCGTTTCGCGCACACGGTCGCCAGATAAATTTTCTATTTATTAAACATACAACCGTGCGTAACGATTCGCGCTGGCTTCCGGTAAGAGCTCGCCACTTGTCGCAGCTGCTGCTGGCAAGCACGCATATGCGTGAGCCCTTTATGGGCATGAAAGTCGTCGATCATGCTCAGTGCCGTAGGATCATCTATCGATTATTCTGAAGTCTTCTTTAAATTTTAAATTAGCTGCGGTAAAACTCAATGGCACAAAATGATCCATGCTCGACAAGTTATAATATCAGAAACATGTTTTTACGTAAAATGTTATAGACACGCTGGAAAAATATTTTAGAAATCAAATCAACGATTTATAAGATGCTAGTGTTATAAAAACAAAGTTTTACATTAAATACCATTCAGCAAAGAGACTACAAGTTAAAAATTCATTTCAAAATTATCGTCCAGTGTATCTAGGATGTTCCGTTGTGAATTGACCTCTCCGCCACCGGGGCAACTCTTCCGAAAGTTAATGTCTACCTACAGAAAAATTGGCATACGGACGACCGGATAATAGCCTGCTTTCGGTTCGTCACGCGCGATAGAGCAAACTCCAAGGAGCTTATCGATGGATTGCAACCGGCCGATCGATCCATTATTCACTGCTTCTCAAAACCCGAGATCGATACGCGATACGATACACAAATCAACGTCGAAACTCAGCGTCTTACAAAGACACGATCGATTTGCCATGATATCATCTCTTTTGTGGCACATCGCTACGTTCTACATGCGTATAAATCCGGGCTCTTCTCCTTTCGCGATCGCAGCCGGATCGATCCGCGCGATCTCTCGAGTCAGCCGAGCCGGATCATGTAATTGATTTAGGCTTTCGTCGAAATGCTTTTAACTCTGATTTGCGATGCGTGCTTCGCCAGAGTTACGGTGAATGCTTCCTGCTCTCGAGCGAGCGGCCCAATAACACTCCCACTCGGTAATTCGCACAGATTGATCTTTACGATCACCGCCTGCTCGTAGATTCGCCGCGCTTATTTCGGATCAGCTGTATTTAATCTACGTGGTACACGACGGCGAAGTTAAAATGACATGATTGCGGGTCATCGCACCCCGACCGCTGACACACGACTCGGATCTTGGCGACGTACGCGTAAACTTCGTACCAAGAGCACGAAGAGACGCAGGCTTTTAAACTAATAATTTGTCAAACAGATCTGTCAAAGAGTTCGATTAATTGAAAATAACATCGAACTACCTCTGCGTTGGAATAATATTTTGGTAGTAATAAATAATACGTGATAAATAGCTTTCAAATCATTATGTGTGTTGTTATTCATTGCTAGACATCATTACGATACATTCAATTGCGAGCTCCAGCGTTTGCTTTCCAAAGTAATTAACTACGAATTTATCCCCGTCACGTGATAACCGTTAATTGCTATTCCATTCGTTTGTTCACCGTTCCACGAATAGTCGTAAGAATAGTACGGTTTCGTCCAATGCATAGCAATGGCCATATGTGTGAACGTGTCATAAAAGCCATACTGTGTGGCTCAAATATCGATGTCGTAGATTACCAAGCAAGAATATCGATCATATAGTGGCTACGTTCTATAATTGTGTATGTGTATATATATATATAATACAAACACGTTGCGTGATTAAAATTGCGAAATTAGAAATAACGCGATAAATAATATTTTATAAATAATTAGATTTTAAAGTTTGGACTAAGAAAGTAGCTAAAATAATTAAATATGTCGAGAAAGAATTTATAGTAGATACTAATTGTGTATATATTTTTTAATTTATTTACTAATTATTTATAAAATATTATTTATCGCGTTATTTCTAATTCCACAATTCTAATCACGCAACGTGTTTGTTTTATTTATACCTTTACACATAAACTTAAAATTTGTATCATTAAAATTTCATTAAAATTTGTACCATTTTAATTAAAAAACAAACATACAAATATCAATTAAACATTAAACAACAATTAACATTAATAGAAACCCACGTTGACAAGAAAACTTTGTGACATTTGAAACATTCCACTGCGACCATAGAATTCTATGAAACATTTAAATAGCTACCCTTGTCTCCCTTTTAACTGACCCGACCCTAATCTGACATTTCCGTTTTGAAGTCTCTTCTAGATCTCATCGTCTATCGGGAAATTCTCAGAAAAACGCTCGGAAGATGCGACGAGAATCTCAGAAACATTTAAAGATAGAAACTGCAAAGAAAAAAAAAAGTTGCAGAGAAATAGAGCAAAATATAGCATAAAAGTAGCGGAATTGAAATTATTTGACTTCCGTGAACCTTCTTAATAAGAATTATGTAAAATGCGAAAGTCAGTAATAGTAAAGTTGGGCTTAATTCCAATGAAATTAATTGAATTCTCATTGAAATGCCTTGTCGCATCTCCGTGTATCCGCGCGTTTGCGCAACGCTCCCCGTACGTGCTCCGTATCGAGTAATCCAAAGGGTACTCACGCTTTTGCCGTGGCTCGTGCTGTGGTGCGTGTGATGCGTGTCGAGTTTCATATTGGCGCAACGATTAAGGGCGTGCAGACGCCGGAAGAGGCTCTGCAGCGAGTCGGCCTCGAGGAAAGGGTGGTCCTTAGCTACGCCGGAAACGTCAATCGGAAACTGGTAGTCTGAAACATGAAGACGGACGACCGTCAATTTTCGTTTCGCGTCGCTCGATTATCGCTCGAGATAGGATAAAGTATCGCGCTTACGCGTGTATTTGCGTAAACGAAAAAGTACACATCGCAGCGATATTTGATAACGTCGAAAACATCCGCCGTATCAACCGTGTGTTTGTTGCAACGGCACATTCAGGGCCACCCGATTATCGAACGTGCTAAATGTGTTGCAGGTATACGCCGTGAATAAATCAAATGTCCATTTAGTCTGCGGGCATTAATCTTCTCATGAATCCGAGAAGGGTTCATCACGTTGATTGTCATGCCATTGTCGCGCGGTTTCATTCTTTTTGTACAAAACGTTTAAATAATAAAGAAGTTAAAACGCGCATTTTTATTTCTACGTGATCATTATTATGCTATCCAATTGGATTTTACAATATCTAAAATGTTTCTATATAATTAATTTTTTGGAATTTTTTATAAATTTAATACAATCATATAAAATAACGCTTTGAAATATTATATAGAAACATTTCTTTATACTATTTTTGAATGAGAGAAAAAATAAAGAAAATTATATAAAAATAAAAATACAATGATATATGAAAACCTTAAAATTCTCTGTAGCTGTGATTATTCTTTATTACGCCCGAAAACTGTTAAATGTTGTTGTAATATAGCTTCAAAAAATAAATGCTATGAATGCTATTATTAACATTGACGTCCGTTGAAGCCGTGCAACGATCATTTAACAATTTTTGCTCGTAATAAAAATTGCAAAGGTTATTTCAGATTCCATAAAGAGTTACATATTCCACTTTGCATATAACAAAGCTGTCACAATAATAATAAACTTTTGTGAATAGAATATCGGCGGTACTTTTTTCCCATTTTCCGCAACAGCAGTGGCAGTAGTAAAAAGATTCACTCTTAGTTAAAATAAAAATTGTGATTTTCAACGGTGAATTTTGCTTCTCTCCAGAATTTTTTCCTAACTATGTCACTGTGATCTCTCCTATAAGTTTGGAAGATTTCTGTCACGACTTGCGCAACGCTGGCCTAGATCTTCTGAACCAGATCTCGGATCTACGATCTTTAACCGTGATTCCAGGATCGATTCGTCGATTCTCAAAGTAGAACGACTCTTCAATAACCACGGCGAACGTTTCCGCGGCATCAAACATTTTTTTATGAGAAATACAATATATTTGTTATGTCGAAAATATTATTCCTGATTTATCGCGCAAAGAAGAATTGCTACAATGTTCCATTATGGACATTAGAGTTTCTCGCAAACAAGTTTGATAATTAAAACAAATTCCGTCCACTGTAGAAACTATAAGCGCGCGCGCAGCCACGTTTATTTTCACTTATTAAAGCGTAAAGATGATTAACGACTTCGAGCAGTCCCTGATGTTACTTGATAGCGGATAAATTAACCAGTTATCCGCTGCTCTACGTACCGACGTTACACACTTCGTTTCTGCTTCGGAGCGCTTTCGCGCATTTCGTATATTCCAATCGTTAGCGTTTCTTCACACCGTGCAGCCCGAAGGTTTTTGCAATACCGTATCTCGAATACGATAAACGCGCTGTACACCAACTATAAACCGCCATAGCGCAATTTCCATCCTAGGTTCGCATTATCATTCGCTGCACGCGTGAGATTTGACGCGCATGTCGAATATAAAACGCTCGCTGTCGCAAAAACTCTCTATCACTTGAAAATTTATTGAGCTTTTTCAAGCTGTATGAAAGTGTTAAAATTTATGTTCAGACTGCGATATGGCGAGCAATTTTGCATTCTAATAAAACGTGTCAACCGACGAGTACACAGAATGACGCGTGTGTCAATGTTATTCGATGAAGAACGATTTGATTCCTAACGCATTGCACATGTGCATATCTTTATATCTTTCGCCAGCTACGCATTGATCGGTCCGCCAAGGATTTTATGATGCTATCGATAGATTTACGTGAATGATCGGCGTCCGCTTCCTGGCTACAGTTACAAACTAATCACGTTCTATTGGGAAATTCGTTGACTATGTGCTCGTCTGACGAATCAATTAGCAAACTTTCACTCGCCGACACAATGACAAGCATCAGCAAATACCGATTTGTTTGTTTGCCGCTGTAAAAACATGTTCCTATTGACACATAATAAGTACAGAGCACATATATGTATAGTCGTCCGCCTTTGTGGAAGATATTTGGTATTTTTCTTTTTTTTTATTTCTTTCCTTTCTCATTTTTCACATCCTCTTCTTTACCAAGGTTGAAAAAAAGGATTCTATAATGGCAATGCCATTGTCGCTCGCGAGACACAAAAATTCACTCCGCTCGCGACTTGATAAATTTATCCGGCGGAGCATCGGGCCAAGAATGGCGATGTGATCGATCGGATCACGTCCTTAATTTATCACGCCGATCGTCAGACACGACACCCACATTCGGTCGCGTCGCTGGAATTCCACGAAGGATCGGTCGAAGGGGATCCTCCGCGGTCGGACACGACCCGCCGTAATATCCTTGCGGGGATCGCGTGTGTGCGCATGTGTGGCCCGGCGTGTGTGCACGTGAGTCGCGTGATTCCCGTACGTGTTCGATGGGCGGCATCGGTATCGATATTTATATCGTGCCTTGCGCCGACCGACTCGGGTTCAACTGGGTCAATTAGCTACTATTCATAGTGCGCTTCGATCGCGAGAACTCGTCTGAGTTATGATCAATCGTGCACTTTGTACGTGGTACCACGCAACGTGTCTACGTTCGTGCCTAAACACACACGTGTGCTCGCGCACGCATGTGTCCGCACGCACGTGTACGTGTGCAGAAACTCGCGTTTGCCAGACCTGCCGACGTATTAGAGCTGTCAGTTTAGAGCTGATAGTTCCGAAGCTGTTACGATGTTCTCGAGTATACGATGGTAAAATAATAATATCTTTAAGACACAGCATAGATACTTACAAATTTTTGATAAGAGACTCTTTTCTCGATAGTTTAATAAAAAGTTAATAATATGATTAATAAATCTTCTTTATCCTTGTCATGAATATGTATCCCATTAGAAATAAGAAAATAAATTTAAATATATAATAAAAATTATATGTTAATTATACTAATATTATTTCTTATATATGATTAATTATTCTATTATTATTTAACAAATGAAGACTATTTTCAAGTTGCAAGTTCTTTCGTGCATTGCGTTCATAAAATCCACAAGAATTATAAGTACACATTTATTTTCCGTATAAGAGAAAGATACGTTCTGACTAAAAATAGTCATACAATCGCGTTGCCGCGGCGAAGGGAACGCATTTGTATGCTACGATAGTTTAGAATAAACTTCGTCGTTTACCAAGCTGCACCACTTCTTCTTCCCGCATTTGGCATCTGGGTCGCCGTGGCGCGGCGGCGGTTACGTCGCTCGGAATCTGTTTGTAGGCTGGCGACAGTGGACCGAGCCTCGCGCGACCCGCACGCACAAATTAAATTAAAGTTTTATAAAGTCGCCGCTTGTCTCCCACGCGCACCGCAAAAAGTGAAAGTCCCATACAAGTCCCGTAAGTCCCTCTCACGCCTAGTATCCTAATTGTTCGCGCCAGTGTTATGTAATTATATCGATAGCACTGCGGTCGTGCCGCTGTTAGTATTAAGTAATTGAAGTGAACGTGCTGATATAATAGGATAAATATCGACCGATCGATCGTCCTTAACCCTTAATAAACGTGCCAGTAAATGCTTACAGTCACGCAATACGTCTCCTTTTCCCGCGTAATCTTTTTTATCGAAGAAATTTCAGATAAGGCGCGTCTAAGCTTTGTATCGAGATGTTTCAATAAAATATTATTTTATAACAAAAATAAGGTAATTATTCCGAATCATGGATTGATAGGAATTGCTAAAGAAATTCACAGTCCTTTCGGAAGTGGAGCCGTGATTCGAATAATTGTCAAAAATAATTTTAAAAGTCTTATGCACTGAAAAAAAAATTCTAGTTAAAAACGGACGAATTAGAAAAATCTTGTAGGCGTGATCAAATATTTGGGTTATTATAATAGGAATTCTGGTTATTAAGTTATAAAGTATTGAAAATTCTATTATAATAACCAGAATATTTGATCACGCCTGCAAGATTTTCTGATTTGTCCGTTTTTAACCTGAATTTTTTTTCAGTGTGATATTAAAATGTTACAATATTTCTCTCGTTATTATGTTAAAAGAAAAAATTGTTATGACCAGCCCAGCGCCTAGTGGTTTAGACAGTAACCGTTGCTCGCCAGATGTTTTTGTATACGCGGGTATCAGCTGTTCGTGAATTCTTCGAGGGCGTAGAATGCAACTTTGCAGTTAGGAAGGCCCGCCGTCGGCCGGTTTCGTGCCATTCCTCTTCCCGCTTTAGGCATGTGGGTCGCCGCATCGCGCGTCGCAATGTCTCCTGTCCGGCTGCATTGCGCCGCGACATGTTTATGGGAGTCTCGACTCGAGCAACGGTCAGCTCTACTGACTCACCGTACGAAACCTAACGTCGTTCGAGAATCACGTTTCTAACGAATAAAGTACACAGGCATACACACACAACGCAGGTATACATCACGCACAACGGCTACGGCCAACAAATCAAATGGGAGGCGCGGGAGCGCGTTCGCCGGTATTAATTTATCATGACGATTAAACGCCCGAGTCTGGCTTGAGAATTAAGGCTGCATTTCGGCCCCCTCAGCGAGGTGCTCCGGCGCGATTCTCGATCGAACGGTTGTAAAACTTTTCCAACAGTACCTACTTTTTCGTTTCCGAACACCTAATTAAAGGCATCACGGATTATCGATGAGTCACAGTGTTGGATTTTAGAGAACAATTTGTCGAGGACTTTAGTAAGCTGATCGTTATCTCTCGCACAGCTACGTGGTCGCGCGAATTTATTATTAGCAATAATGAAAGAATTGTTAACTTGGGACCATTTAAATCATAATTTGGAATCCATAGTGAGAATAAATAGTAAATAAATTCACAGGTTGCAGATTAGATTTTGTATTCATATTGTTGTATAGAAGATATTAGAACTTAATTTAAAACATTTGAATAAGTATAATATTATGGCATATATTCGAATTCGATTTTCTATTATTTTAGCAATTAATTCAAGAAGTTTTTTCTGGATATGTAATGAGTAATGATTTTTAAATAATTTCAAATATTAAAATTTCAGAGAAGATCAACGCCAAATATATCCCTTTATTGCAAGTTATGCGAATATGTATGAGAGTAAATAAGGGATGGGCCAGATAAAAATAATCTGAGGTAGCCGCGCTGTATTATCTGTGCAAACTCAGAAATTCTTGGCGCTATGCGTCAGTGACGAAAGAACGCAACCCTCGACACTGCATTGTGCGAGGGTTGCGATAAAACGTTAATGAGCGCCAATGAACGCGACGATCTCATTGGCTGTCTGCTTTATTATTACGAAATCGATGATAAATCTGTCATGACAAAGGCGAGTAAACAATCGGATCCACGCGGGCGAGCACACGAGCTTGCACTAAATGCGCGCAGTTGCATTATCGCGATGCGATCGTACCAAAAATTATTGCGTCCCACAATCGCTATGCACGAACGTCACGCGATCATATTCGCGAATACGATTTGTTTACGACTAATCACTACCGTGTGAAGTGATACCGGCCATGCTATTCTTTTGCGAAATTTGATTTCTCCGCCAGCGCAGCGAATTTCTGACACAAAAGGCGTAAATATGTTTATCCGCACTGCGCAGTGCCTCCATTAAACTGCGCATTCAAGTTGCGTCAAGTATTTTTCCGCAAACTGCGACTGCAATTTTAGTACTTCCAGTTAAATTGTAGACTAAAAATTCGAGGTGTTGAAAATTGTTGATTATTAAGCAACAAAATCCGTGGGTGTTGTATTGTGTTTCGCGTTGCGCTCTAATGCGGCAGTTTAATTTTTCCTTCACTGTGGTGAAGGTTATTAAAATAATTGCGAATGAATTATCGAGCGATACTCTAGCGAAATTGCGGAGCTGTATCGAAAATTCATCAATTATACCGTAACACTATTATGAGGGTCGCATCCATCGTTTGCGGAGAGATTAGATTTGTAAACGTCATTATGCGACATTATATGCCAAATGCTATTGTAAAATATCGTACTATTTATACCATAGAAATATCGCTTTCCCGTAACAAAATGTCATCTAATTAACGCACTGTGTCAAATAACTATCAATACTCATTCAAATTAAAATGTACAAGATTAAAAGTACACAGTAATAATAAAATACATTTGCATAAAATAAATCGAATATTATTTTTATTTATTACTCCTACGATATCGTAATAAAATATGTAGAAATAAATTTCAGGATTATAAATATTTATTTATTTTATAATTTCTATAAGTTCAAATAATTATAAAAATTAGTAATCATTAATTTTATCATTTAATTATATTAATTTTTACATTGTGCAGGTTTTAAAGATTCTATTTAATTTTTAATTTTTATAAAAATTATATTCTTATTAAAGTATCTTTCATAGATACCTTTTTTGTTATACTGACTACTATTACAGTAAATATTTTCTAAAAGTATTTTCTCTTCAATCTCTCGTGTTTGATTATTTTTAGTTCGATACTTCGTGATTAAGTTACAGAGTTCAATCCCAGAGTTCTACCTTATCTCCGATAAAATAAACTTTTCCCACGATTACGATGTCACATTTAAAACTGGATCCGAGTAGCAAGTATCGAAGTATCCGTCGTGAATTTTGATATGCGTTTACGTAATAGTCGAGTGGCTCGAATTGCGCGGACGTTATATCGGCATATGGAAGGATCTCCGTCGCAGGATCGTCGATGCCGATACTAAACGAAGGACAAGCGTTTTTATTTGCAACCGGACTATAATTACGCCCACATACCGCAGCGGTATGACATAAGATTGTCCTTTTAGATACGGGTGACTTCACTCGCGATTATTGCGCCGCGAGCAAACTAATTATCGTGATTTTTACGCAGCTCGCCGCGGCAGGATGATACGGATCGATGGGCGTTCACTCCTACGTGAAAATACGAGCGCACACAGACTATTTGCTGCGATTTTTCTAATGCGATTCTTTTCGATCGCGCGTACTGTACGCGCGACAAATGCCTGCTCTCATGTCGCATTTTTGCAGTTAATTCAGAATTATTAATAAACCGAGTTTTTAATTAACTAAGGTTCATATTTTAATTCTACAATAAGTTGATGCTGGATTATATTTAGCATGTTAAATGTATTTATAGTATGAACAGCACACGTGTAAACCTGGAAATTTAAACATGTGCTAATGAAAAGGAAGCGATTTTCAGTTTTCAAGTGAAGCTCAAACATATCGGCATTAAATATATGCGAAAAGATGAAAATGCATAGCTTCTGAATGACACTTGAGAAAAAGTTGTACAACTTGCACGGTAAAATCATAGCGACGTCGACGAATACACTCGCGTTCGCGCGAGTGGTTAACGGGATCTAATAGAACATTTTACTTCGTCAAGAGGTCTTGTTTGCGAAATTCACGGATTTTACCGTTTAAATCGGAGTTATTGCAAAATTTTCAATTCCCGACCGGCAGCGTGGCGCGCGGCGATCCCGGCCCCGGAATGTTGCGACATTATTGCCCGATGGAGCGTGTAGCGCACTCGACGCGGGAACAGAATGTCGAGCATACACACACACACACACACCGAGAGGCTGAGATAAGATAAAGGCTATAAACCGCGCTCGTAGACGAAATAAATTGCAAAAGGTGTAAATCGGGCGATCGTGAGACCGTCGGTCGATTTATCCCGCGCCGCGCGGCGCCCGGTTTTACCTTTCATGTCTCCGTTGAGGCACCGTCGGCACATCCGTGACCGCGCGCCGGGCGACGAATTCCTCCTCTCTTCACGGAAACGGCCAAGTGTCCCTTCTCGCTCGTCACACGAACGTGAGGAGTCCGACGCGACTCATGGCTACCAGCCAGCTCCCTAATCTCTCACCCACACGGTCATGGTAGCGCGATCGATTGATCGCAACCACGGGCGTGCGACTGCCAGGCGTCTCTGATTGCACGAGCTACGCGCGCCCGGATCCAGGGATCGATCTTGATCGCTCTGCTACCGAAAGGCCTGCCTCCTCGCAGTTGAAATCCCACGGATGAATCGCGCGGAGAGAAATGCAATTTTACGGAGCGCCGAACTGCCGACGCCGCGCATCAGGATAATAAAGCGAAATGCTATTGACTCTGGGCGACCGAACGACAAACTGACGGATTCGCGCGTAACAATATTTTCCGCGCCGCGTCAAACTCTATCGATCGCGACTCGGCTGGCTCGCGACGGTTCTTCGGTCATCGACACCCGATAGAAACCGGAGCATCCACACCGTAACACCCTGCGTTTTGCTTCTCAGGTTTATATCTCGTTCGAGTTACGTGTCCGGCTAAGTGTCATCAATCAGTTATCCAAAACTGATCCCCGTTCGTGCTTGTCACGCTGTGAATCATCCCTTCGAAACGTCATACACTCGCACGCTTCCACAATTTATCCACCATCGCGTCGCGTTCCCACGGTATTCAGAGTTCCTCTTCGATCACCGGTTCAAAAAGTGGATTTCTTCGACGATGCTACTGCACTTTGCGGGCATCGATCGGGCCACTGGCCTTTCGCGGTATGTTTATTTCAAAAAGTCTTGTCCCGGGCTCGTATCCCGCGGTCACGAACGGGCAAATCGGAGCCGTTGCGACTTGATGCGCGTGAGACGCGTGACGCACGCAACTGCGGGGGTACCATGCGATTCGAAGTAACGAGCGAATGAATGACGAGCGGAACCGTGCACGAGCGATCGCAATTCGGAGCGGAACGTAGTGACTCTTTTGCCGGTCGGCTCTCTACTAGCGGTCGTCGGCGCGCAGCAGCGATATAGAAGAGAGGCTCGGCGCTCGGCGCTCGGCACACGAAGAACAACTCTACCAGGCGTGCGGTCGAGAGAGGGAAGAGGTCGGTGTGGAGAAGCGGAGGAAGAGGTGACGAGAGAGAAAGAGAGAGAAAGAGAAAAGGAGAGAAGAAGTCGTACCCGAGGGGCAGCTGGTCCCCAGAAGAGGGGAAGAGTCCAACATACAAATGCACGAAGAAGCGTGTGCACGGTGAGAGGCACGAGAGTGTCCGTGCACGAGAAGGGGGAACGAGAGGAACGGGAACGGGAACGGGGAGAGATGCAACCGATGCATTTCACGGGTGCATGCCCTGCACTCGACTTCGCTACGCGCGGTCGGGTAGTATGAGAATAAGACGGATACCCCCGGATGTATGATGCAGCGACCGATGTCGAGTTGTCGCGGTATTGCGTCAGATGATGCTTATTGTCGCTCCTATAGTACATCCTTTGTAATTCATTTCAATACATTTAATCGATGTATCTCCGTTGAAATTTAATGTTTTCTTTTATTGTACAATATTACGTAGATTAGAAAAGAGATGTGAAGCTTATTGAAGTAACTATAGCTTTTCATAGATAAAAAAAAGAACCAAGAATTTTTTTGACTCGAGAGAAACTTAAGAAACATTTTGAATACACATTAAAAATATCCCAGCTATAATTTGTTAATAAAAAGCTTATGTATTAGACCCGACTAAATCTGAAAAGTAGACAGTAGAATGATTTAAAGAAAGGTTGTTGTTCTGAAAGTATTGACGTAATAAACATTTCAGAGGATTTGTGCTTTATCCTCATATTAAATAAAAATCTCTTAATACGTAACTAAGCGTCAATAAATTGTAATCTTTGGAAGAGAGGCGAGTGACGTATAAATAACGCAACATCTTCGAATACAAAGCAAATGCGGGAAAATCCCCTAACGTCGGAAGCTAAAAGGGGTGACAAGTCTGAATGCGCGTGGCTTACGATCGCCCGAAATACACATCTAATTTTCGCGGCGCAACGCAGCATCTTTCCGTTGCTAACGCCTGCAGAAAACAAATGCGAGGAAAGATTCCTGTACCGAGAAAGCTCCCTCAGAGACGATCGTTGTTTCTTCAAACGCGCGTTTACTGGGTCACACGAGATTCCGAAAAAGAATTCTCCACCGCGCCGTCGCGCGATTTGATGTTCTCTCGTAACAGATCTCTCGAAGTCGCGCGCGTCACAAGTATAAATTATATCGAATATAGCTCGCAGTTCTGCGAATTACCGACTCCCGCGTAGCGCGGGGGAAATAAAAAAGCTGTTGCCAAAAGCCATTTCAACAAAATGACGAACAGTCGTCGCGAGCTACATCCTAACATCTGTTCTGCGGAAAGAATTAAGGCTTTACTCCGCGGCTATCGCGCGGGATTCAGGCTTTCCTCCGAGCGTGCATTATAAATAGTGCTTATTTGAATAATCGCTAGCGATGTCATTGTCCATTGTCACGATTAAACCCGGGCGACCTTAATGCGCGTGAAGGCATGCGTCAGCGTCGCTACGTAAATTCGCTAACATCACGGGTGAAACGAGATGACGCCGAACGGCTTAACTCGGCGACGATACAGGTAAGACGCGTACAGCCTCCCCGATGTATTTTGCGTGCTCGTTACGTGGAAACGTATTGCTGATTCAATCCGGTCCGTCCGAGAAAGCGGACGAATCGCGCGGCGGTGCAGCGACGCTAAAGCGCGGCGCTGATCGCGTCCGCGCGAATTTCTCGCTCCATCGGCCCGGGAGCGACCGGGAGCCGTCGGCTGCGAAGATACTGCATGGCGGAAAGTGCAACACGCATTCGCGCATTTCCCTTCTCATCTAACCGAGGGATCCATTCCGAGATCCTATTTGCGGCCCACCAACGACGACGGAGGCGCCGTTTCGTGGAAGCAACGCGCGCGGTCGGCGTTTTCCTGCCCGTAGAAACTGTGTCTTCGTGTCATCTGTCCATTCCTACGTTTCCACTCGCGAGCACACGAGTTTACGTTTCATTTTCTTGTGTGCGGGGGGGGGGTATACGCGGGAATGAGCCTGCAAAGCGAGAGATGCCGGCGCGAGAGGAAAGGAGAGAGAGAGAGAGAGAGAGAGAGAGAGAGAGAGAGAGAGAGAGAGATCTCGGAAGCGCGGCTTAGCGAGAATTTCCATTCTATTACTGGAGAACTCCGACGAAATGGATGCGCCGGCGACGTGTATTATTTCGCGTGTGTCGCGATAGTTTTAGTCGGGATTATTTATACAGGCTGCGCGCCTGGCGTAATCAGAACTCGGCGAGTGCGTGTACCCCTTTGAGTCCGCGCACGAGTCTGGAGTCTGATTTCGATACTTTGCGAATTCAAGCTTACGGATGCGTGTCGGAGAAATTATTCTCACAATCAAACGAATTTTCCTTTTGTTCTGCGTAAAAATAAACGAACTTTCCGTTACATTACGTAGTAAAAATTGTAATGTTACGTATTGACGAAACAAGAAGTCAAGATTTATTTCAAGCACACGGATTTTTTCGTTCCATAACGTTTCTGTCGTAATTTTAAATGTTCATTTGACTAAAACAGTTTCTTCAAGGTCTCCCTTTTATCGCAAACGCGTATCCACGCATTCGATACGCTGGTCATTTTGCGTCAGCGGCGGAATCGATCCCGAGGTTAATCGCCCCGCGTATTTTGTCAGCCGCGCGCGCTCAAAGACGCGCGCCGCGGCGCTCCCGTCACGCGGAAAATCTATCCCCGCGAATTCCCCCGGCCCACCTACGAAGATCCGAGTAACAAAGACGAAAATTCGTGGAAGCGCCGGCTACTGTTCGCCGCGCATGCACTTAAGACTACCGGCCGTTCCTTTGTGGCACCCTCCCGCCGGCTATATTCATCGATTCCATTAAAACGGCGATTTCGCCTGGTGAACGCCTCTCATCGTCATTGCAAATCTTTGTACACGGCTGCGAGAGGGGGGCGGGGGGAGGACGAACGCGGCGTTTATCCAGGTGCACGGAGGCGCGGCCGGCCACGCTCTCCGAGTTGGCTCACCCCCAACAGATGTGTCAAAGACCCCTTTGCTTTCGGCGAGATCTATGTACGCACCCTGCGGCCTATTCCTGGCGCGCCGCCAAAACCTTAGATGGCCGATTCGCGGGATTCGCCAGAGATCCATTAGGATCTCGGACGTCGATTTGGTGGATCCGGTGTACACGTTCCCTGTTCAAAATTCTTAGACTGGAGCTAATGCACGAAAAAGAAACACTCCGCTCATCAGATCGCATCTCAGTGCTCGCGCAAATCTATTCTATACGAATAAGGCTGCTCTGTGTGTCGGAGTTAATTACGTTTGTCTCGATTGGACGATTCGACGCGAGTTATATAAGCATACAATGCGTTCAGCATGAGTTGTCATATTGCGCATCATATTTGATAATTACGTCCCAAAAAAGGTATTTAGGTTCAAAGTGATTTTTCCTATAATCTGATATACTAAGCTTATTGTTTTACAGCAAACATATTTCTCTTTATTTCTCTTTCGATCAAGTGAAAAATACTACTTTTTTCTGTCTTAAATATTCTTGTTTATACTATTTTTCTCTTGATTTCAGAGGATCCTTTTGAGGTCGTTATAAGAGTAAAATCCTCTAAGATTTAAAGGATTAAAAAAATTTTTTTTTTCTTGAGTGTATCTATTTTATGTTTATCCATTAATTTTAATAGATCTGCGAAGCCCGACGGAAATTATTTCGAATATTCTATGTGACACACACTCGTATGCGCTAGTCAATTGAATCAATTAAGCGATCTGGAGTATCGCCATCGGAGATACTTATTTCGGGAAATGTCCGACTAGAAAACGACATTATCAAAGACGGCGATCTGCGGCAGACGCACTTATGTAATTACGTTATCGGGGAACGCCAGACGGGCTGACAGCCGTCCGTCGAGCGCGAAATCGGCTTCTTCCTCGTCTCGAGAATACACGACGGCACGCCGCAAATAGCGGTCTTCGGTCCCGCGGCTTCCCGAAAATACGCGCGGGCAAATTATATCCTTCCCGGTAGAATCGGGCAGCCTACCAACGTGTCGCGCTTCCACGACAGAGTTGTCTTCGTCGTTGTCGCGGACTTCGGAGCGCCGGTTCGGCGCACCGAAGGGGAGAGGGGGACGCGCAGCCTGCCCCGCGACGATCGGTGCTTCGGTATCCCGCGAATTCCAGGCGCGGAAATACCTGCTCCGAGGCGATTTCCTAGGCTTCGGCCATCTACGGATTTGGCAGCACTCCAGGCTATTGCTCCCTGTAAAACGGAGGGGAGGTAGGGGGGAAGGTGCTGACTCTACGTAGAACCACGTCGAACGTTCCGTCGTGTCCGTGTGTCAGCTGGAATTAGCGTGCGTCCGTAAGACGGGTCGAGACGAGTCAGATGAGTCAGGCGAAATCTTTGATCAGGATGAGTTATTTCTCGGTTTAACCCCTTCACCCGCCCTTCCCCTGAACCACGGAGCTGCAACGGCGCTCGCGCTGTAATCCAGTCGCCAGTCTAATTGCTAAAATTGCACAGTCTCTCACGGATGGCAGTGAATTATTCAGTTTTATTTCTGGGGTCAATAATCTGCATTCACATCCTGCGTTTAGCGGAATGTGCCTACGATTCCGAGTATTACTTGTTTCCTATGAAGATTCGCGCGCGACGTTATCTCGGGCCAAGCTAAATGCGGGCCAACGTCCGCGGAATTGAATTTAAGCACGAGCGAAATTGCAGCATAGCGAACGGTAATTCGCGCGAATTGTACGATTTACTATACACACATTCTGCAATTATATAACACACTCAAAAAAAAGTATTTTACGTTCAAAGTGATTTTTCTTATAATTTCATATTCTAAGCTTATTGTTTTGTAACAAACATATTCCTCTTTCAATCAAGTGAAAAATACTTTTTTCTTTCTTAAATATTCTTGTTTATACTATTTTCCTCTTGATTTCAGAGGAATCCTATTGAGGTCAATACAAGAGTAAAATCCTCTAAAAAAAAATAATAATAATTTTTATGTACGTGGAATCCTCTAAGATTTAGAGGATTTTCTTAGAGGATTCCACGTATATAAAAATTATTTTTTTTGAGTGCAGAGCTTTTCTTAAAAATATAATTAGAAAAATGAGAGTCTCTCGCGGTATTTACGGACAAGCAAACAAGCGTACGCGGGCAGAAAGTCTCTGTTGTACATTTTAGAATTAATGACAGAAGCGGCAACGGCGACACGGCGAGAAACACCAGATAATCTGCCCACACTGCTAATATTCTTTTGTCCGCGAGGGGTCTTCGCACGGGCGAAGGTTTCCCGAGGGGTGGTTTACATTAATCCGGTTTGCACAGTAATTCGTTACAACGAATATAGAGGTGTGGCTGGTCGCGCGCGCCGCGGCGTCTCCCGAGTCTTGTATAGAGCCGTCCTTCTCAGTATATTTAAGCGCCGCAAGCTTTTTCATTTTTCAACCGGCGCTCAATGTCACCGCTCGAAATAACCCCTCGTTGCACGTACATGGTGAACGTGTAACATGCGTGCGTCGCATTTGCGTGAGTAAAGGTGGCCTTATCATGTATTTAATTTTCTTGTGCATATTGCGACTCTACATTAAAGTAATATTTAAAGTAATATTTAACAATAATATCTAGTTATTATTGTGCCATTATGTAATAACTTTTGTATTGTTCATTTGTGCGTACCACTTATTAGATTATTTTTATATTACAACTTTGTATCAAAATAAAATTAATTCGCTCACTATAATGAGAAGTAAACTCGGTATCACGTGCGACGATCTTCTTTCGCGTCGAGAAGGATTAAACGGACATCGAGTCGAGATATTTGGATAGAATACCGTAGGAGATCCTGCTTCTCAATCGCACGTGACGTCAGACGAGTCTCCAGCCGAGGCCAAGTATTTTCAAGACCAGAGTTCGTTTCCAAGTAGCCTTTAAGACCCAACGTGTCTAGAGATGTCACGTGACTTTCGAGAGTTTCAAGGGTGCGTTACTCACTTGCTGTCGGAAAGAACTGGTGCACCGACAGACCCGAGCACGTTTGCCTTTTTCTCGCAACATCAAAACGACAACGAGAATGCGAGATTACTCGGAAGAACCATCACATTTATCACGTAAGAGAATCGATTCTTCCTGACATTAATTTGATGGATTATATCAGAGAGAAAAAAAGAGAAGGCAAAGAAAAAGAAATACAAAATAAAAAAGTGACTGTCGCTCATCGAAGAAGCATCGAGAGGAAAATATTTCATTTCTTTTTATATCCAGTCTTTATGTACTTGTCTCCATATAAAAATATTGGAAACGATACAGTCTGTAAGTTTTATATAACAAACTTATGATTATTCAAGTAATAAAGTTCAAACTTATGTAAGTTTTGGACGTGTAATAAATTTTATATCTCTACATTTTATATAATTAAGTACATATTTTTTCTCTCTTATTTTTATTGCGCTTTATGTGTAGACGCTCTAAAATAATAATTATTAAAGGAAAAATCGATAGAAAACAGTATGAATATTAGAGAAAGTTCAAAATAAATTTGATAATATAAATTTTCCTTTAATGTATTTGCAACGTTTGTGCCAGGATAATCAAGTTCGATAACTAGCGTTTACCGAATTTTTTATAAGCATTATTCGATTTCACAATTTGATCGTAGAATTGAATTCACGGGATCGCGCAGTTTGCTAAGTAAATGCCTCTTGTATCGCAGCTAAGGCTTTAATTCGTCGCTGAGCATTCGCGGGGCTCTCTGCCTCGTCTCTCGTCTTACCGAGCGAGCGTCGCGACAAGTAGAATTAGCGTTCGTGAGAGACGGCGCGTCTGCAGCGCGAATACCGCGAAATGCAGTCGCATAAATTAGCGAGCGCGTGCGTCGGGCGAAAAAGGGATTGGCTGGCACTTAAGTGCCAGCAAAGTATCCCGCTTGGTCGCGTATAAATCGCCGCCCTCGCCCACCGGGGCGAATTTACATTTTCGCCGGCCGTCGAATAATTTATCCCGGGCAAGATTACTTTGTCGCCGGCGCGAGAGCGGCGCGTGCGAGCAAAAAGGAGCGTGCGGAGAGCAGCGCGACGGGGTGAGCGGGGGGAAGGAAGGGGGG